>JAECUM010002128.1:0-69248 GCA_016617855.1 Megalonaias nervosa
AATAGTAGTAATAATAGCAGTAGTAGCAACAGTAGTAGTAGTAGTAGTATCAATAGTAGTAATAATAGCAGTAGTAGCAACAGTAGTAGTAGTAGTAGAACCACAGTGTAATTTGATACTGATCAGTGGCAATACTAACATCAATAGTATCAATAGTCGCAATTGTTGTTGTAACTGTAGTAGCAAAAGTAGTAAATAAATCTGCAGTAGAAACTTCAGCAGTGCTATATATAAATATTTAGCATGCTTGTATAACAAAAATTAGAAAACCGTGTCAACATTTTATAAATTTTAGATCCCCTGATATTCATTTTTTAACCGTGTCAAAATCTGATAAATTTTAGACCACCTGACATACATGCTTTTAACCGTGTCAAAATTTTATAAATTTTAGATCACCTGATATACATTATTTTAACCGCATCAAAATTTGATAAATTTAGAGCACTTGCATGATCCTTTCACTGAGATTACTAGTTAGTTTTATAAAGGATGCGATCAACAAGTTCAATGATAATATTTCAGTGGGCACTCTTGAAAGTGAGCAAGAAGGCCGATATTTGTATTTAAAGCATTTTTTGCCCTACAATAATAAGCATGAAATCGAGTCTGGCTTTCGAATTTGCCTTATACTGTATGGTCATCTCGGGGTACTTTGTTCTAAGTTCGATTTCAACACGGTCTAAAACAATAATCCACCAAATTGAAAATGATAACTACAGACCTCGACAATAAGAGAGCTCAAGTACTTTAAACAGGTAAACAAATGTCGATTTCAGTTAGAAGCACAATTTGTTGCAGACAAAGTAAGACAGGGAAATTTCTGTACATATTGGTCATTTTTGCAAGTCATTGTGCGAAATTTTATGCAAGACGTTATTGTTATATCTGGTAGTAAGACCTTCTTTGCAAATAGTTTTATTGATATAGGGGATAAACTGGTAAATGTATAACTCGGTATAAATTGTATCCACAACACCTTCTCATTTGTCACATGCGTACAAGGAAGTTTCTCTTAAATTTCATTTTGAGAGAATTGTATTTCCTTAACGTCCTGTGTTGTTCATTACGCCAACTGGAGTGGCCAATATTATCTTTCTTTAAAAATAATAATAGTCATAAACGGAAAATTTGAATTGGAAATTGTATTAGTTTTTATTATTTATGTTACTGCTAACACTTGCTTCACATTAAAAAGAAAATTCATTCTGGGCTCTCTAATTATCCACTTGGCACGCTAAACCTAACACGAAAATAAATCGCATTGTACTTTTAAGGAACATTTTTCTGTGACAAGTTACAAGATAGTAGGCTCGCAATCTGAATCTCAGTAATACTAATCTAAAAGGTTTGTGAACGTTCATCTGTATTATATACCAAATAACCTTTTTTATAAAGTCTCTCATCGTCGTAAATTAAATCAGAGTGCGCAGATTTGCTTGGATCTGGTACTCCAAAGAGATATAACCCCACAATTTTTATCAGTCACATCATTATTTATATTATTATATCCTAAAAGAGAAAGACCATATATTTTTATTTTATATGGATATCTAAGGATTTAAGAATTAAAGACATTATGAACGTTAATTGTAAGAGACATAGTAGCAAAACATCTTCTAGAAGTTGGAGAAAAATGAGTTACCAAAATTAAGGCAACATCTTTCTTGTTGGAAATAATTTATAATGGCTTAATTATAACCACATTAATATATTTCATACAAGCTATATGAATCAATTCTCAGATTTACCAAACACATTCGTAGGTAGAGATATGCAACATGACCATGATTTTGTTCATAAAAGCTGACAGAGACGCGTCGAGTGATTTGCATAAGGAAAGACATATAATCAAAAACAACACAATTCCATCATATTCCTTTTCTTATTAACCAAGTGTATTGAACCACGTTGGTATTCACGAAGATGAATGTACCACTGGGTCTTGATGTCAGTGAAGTGCGAAGAGAAAGCAAATGGGAAAAAGGTTTTCAATTTGGACATGATTTAAAATATTTGGATATGTCTTTTCGTCTCTGAAAGAAATAATAACTTTAAAAGTTCGTAGTGTTTATTGAATTCCTTTCGGTGATTTCAAGATACAGAAGTTGTTCGCCGCTAATAATTCCTGCTGTCAATGTTCTCTCCACTGTTTAAAATTAATGTCCGTATACACAAACTATTGATTGAAATTAAGAATAGTCACTCGGATCACATAGAGTTAATGCTTTTGGGGTTTTTTTTATTCCTTGCTTGAATTTTGTACTTTTGAAAGTTCAAGCTTTACACTAATGTCAATCCCAGACTACATATTTAGGTTCCTGTCTTGAATATCAGTAAATATTTTCACTGATTAAAATTTAATATCGCTATGCCAAAAGATATGTCCCAATCATGTAAAATCGGTAGAATCATTCTAATATGGCATGTGTATTTTGATGCTCGCCTTTTATTGGGTTTAATGTTCATATGAATTAATAATGACAGACGCTATTTTTCATTGAATCTTCCTTTTTATGACTTTTTATTCATCATTACAAATATTACAGAATTAATTGTCCTCTTTTATTGAAGGGTCCCTTAGCTATCGTATTGTTTCTATTGCCGAAGCAATTTGAGTGAATTCAATCAATCAAACAGCAATTCGTTTTTTTATTTGTAAATTAAAGAATATAATTAGTAAGTCAACAATCCACAAGTATGATATAATAATATATAAGTTTAGTTTGATTTCGTACGTTCTCCTCTTAAAAGTTTTATTTGAATACTAATGTTAAATAAAAAAGGAAATATATTGGAATAAAGGGCTGGTTGGAAATATTAACTGTACTAAATGTTGAATTAACATTTTATCAATAATGAGAATATAACAAATGTATAACGTAAAAACCAAAATTTGGAAGAAAACAGCGAAACAGTTATTGCATAAAGATAACCATCGACAATATCATTGTCGTTATCTGTGACATCACATTAATTATCATTTCAACATAAGGATTGATAGGCTCCTGATGTTATGAAAATTAAGGCTGGCTATATTTGCCCGCTCCATTCACTTCAGTGCTTTGAATATGGCTGATAGTGCGTATTTAAATACAATACATTCACTTTAATAATGATAATACGTTGACTTACAAAATGTTATGGCTCACGGGCACACTAAGACCATTCCGTCATTTTGGTGAGGTCTATTGAAAGTTGTGTGAAGAAGCTTTGATAATAGCTGCCTTACCATAAAGCAGTGATGAGTTTGGAGATCGTTAGGTTTGTGAGGTTTACACACGACTGAGCCAAACACTTTCAAAGACTTTCTCGAGTCATTAATGAATACTCCTAGTAGAAAATAGATTTCTTTTCACAGCATTGCCCTTGTCATGAAGCGACATTATATTTTTACCACTACATGATTTACTGTATTGTAAACTCTTGAGAAAAGTAATTTTCTGAGCGAGACAGCAACCGTTTGATCTAACTACAAATGTTGTAACTCATGACATGCATTGGGCAATCTACTTCTTGTGTAACTTTAGATGAGTTATGTATTTTATATGCGACCAATAGCAACCATTATATGTACCCCCCTCCCACAAGAGTTCTGAAACGCCATGTGTTATGTATGCAAGCCTCATGGCATTCAGTGCATTTATTGCGTGAATCTATTCTTATAAATCGAACGAAGATAAATAGAATTATTTATTTCGTATCTTAAGCAACTTGAAATACAGCATTAGGTAACTCATTTAAGATAATTTGTGAATCGAAAATCAGTGAACAAAATGCAAATAAACAGGAACAAAAAGTAAGCATTGTAGTAAACATTTCTAATTAGGTTCTGTCCCTTAGACATGGTAATTAACACCTCCAACCTGTGTGACACGGTGCGTTACGCATGGTAGTTAAGACTTCAAACGTGTGTGACACAGTACGTTAGACACGGTTGTTAACACTTCTAACCTGTGTGACACAGTATGTTAGGCATGGTAGTCAACACTTGTAACTATGGTTATTCACGGTACGTTGGGTTTGGTAGATGACACTTCCTACGAGAGTTTGATACAATACGATAGGCAAAAAAAACTTAAAATAAAACAAACGTAAAAACTCCCAATGGATTCGTTGTTTTTCTATGAACTCATCAATCATTGTTTGATAGCCATCGACCAAGTATTTATGGGTTTCATACTTACTGTGTTTTATGTTAAGTTGAGTCAATAAAGAAACATTCTATCCTTCTGACAGAAGTTTTGAATTTATTTTTGAACAAAGCAGTCAGAATATGTCAGTCGATTCCGTTTAACGTGGATGTAAAATGTACTGATTGGGCAAGCTGAGTAAGTTACGCTGCTATTTATTGATTGGCTCTCATATTGATTTCATTTACTTCTGTTTAGTTTGTTTTTAATTACTTTTTGTCTGCTTTAGACAAGATCTGATAGAAGCTGTAATTTCCAAAAGCCTTCACTTTAGTTTGACATTAGTTTTGTTTAGTGCATTTGTTATTTTGCTCCCCATATAACGACCTTCCTACAAGAACGACCAGCAAGGTTACGCTGTTACGCTACATTATAATTTCTGACCATTTTAAATAGCAAACAGGGTCTTCTAAGTCGCCGTTTTTTTACTTCCTCACACACATCTGCCCAGACACGTACACATACACATACACGTACACATACACGTACACATACACATATATCTATTATAGCATCGATGAGGAACTTACCTATAACATCGACAAAGCATGTCATGTCATGCTTACCGACGCCATCGGTACGATTAATAAGGCATATCATGCTTACCGATACCATCGATACGATCAATAAGGCATGTCATGCTTACGCGATAACTCTGTGTGGTTCAATAAAATATTCGTTATAAAATGCATAGCTTTTGCATGCGCTGCAAACGAAACGACATCTGTAAAACCTTAAAGTAAGAAGAAGTCACGTGTTCGCCGCCTCATTGTTTACTTTTTGCTTTCTGATTGCAATTTTGTTTACACATCTTCTTTGATCTGCTAATGGAAAAACGATAAAATCATAACATTAAGAATGAGATAAATTTAGAGCTGCCATATGAGAAACCACTTGAATCTTGGCGGAAAGCCACGTGCAGTGCAAATAAAATGAAACATTTAGAGATTATATTTTCAGGAAGATTAAAACACAAAGTTAATTTCAACGCAATATGCTTCATTTCAATGTATTTAACCAACAATGCCAGTATTCATGCGTTGGAAAGTCATTAATAAATAATTCTGTACTATTCTGTGTAAAGATTGATTCTATAATAATGATGATCATGATGGTACAGGGTGAATGAAAAAAAAAAAAACTATAGGCGGCAATTTATCTCAAGCATTGATATTTAGGATGCACATAATGAAAGAAGATTGTGTGTATTATCATGGGGAAATAATATGAAAAAATAAAACATTATCCGATGTGGTAGATACGTTCAGATAGATGAATACAGCATGCTATGCAGTTTACCGTACCATTGGGTTTGGAGGCTGACACATTCTTGTTGAGAGTTTGGTGTATTTCAGTCCTGCATTAACTTGACTTACACGAAATTTGTATTTTGGTAATGATTTTCCACAACACATATTTGTCAATGTTATTGCCGTTGGCAATATGAACAAGTCTTCTGCAATATGTTCGTGCTAAAATCAATATATTTTACTAGACGGATGATTCTTTTCAGTTTAATTGGGTTATTTTAGAAAACAAAACCCAGATTTTTCGCCACTGTGTCGAATCGAATGGTGTGCTCTCCAATTACTGGATCATTTTGTTGGCACACCTAAAACATTATTATTAAATTTATAACACTCAGCAGTGTTTCAATAATTTATTTTAATGTATGTAGCCTATAAAAGCGATATGGTCACGAGATCAACAATAACTATGTGTTTTAGAGTACTATTTAGCCATTAATATTAGATTTCTATGAAGTAACCACAAAGTGTTAAGCGAATGGCAATGCATAATTTCAAACGAATGTGTTTTTTATTTCTTTTTCTTATGATGAACACGTTTTAATCCTACTTCATTTCCATCTTCGGAATTTCCCGACTCTCTAAGCCGGCGTAGAAACCCCATTCTCGTTGTTACTCGCACGGAGACAAAGCGACACCTTTATCATAGTACGACTCTATTGTAAGTAATAGAAAAAGCAATACCATCAAATTTTACAAAATATAACAAATGATTTAATACTCTAAGAAAACAATTAACATTTACGCGCAATTTAAGGTATTCTGAACTATATCCAAAATTACCCTTAAAGTTCTATCACAAGTCCCAAAAGAATATTGTTTCTGAATGGATTCCATATCCTGAATGTGCTGATGTATTAGTATTCTTGAGAATACTGAAGTGCCAACAGGCCTGATGTATCTCATCGTCCAGAATCCGTTTTAATGGATTCACAATAATCCTGACATGTTCCTTTAGTCCAGTCATATCAGCACTTTTCAATTCCATTAGATTAAATAAAAAGTTCCTCTCAAACAAAATTCAAACACAACATTAAAGCACGCACGAATATATATATATATATATATATATATATATATATATATATATATATATATATATATATATATATATATAAAAGTGTGTGTGTGTGTGTGTGTGTGTGTGTGTGTGTGTGTGTCCCCACGATGTTACAGAGACTGTATTAGCAATATTGCTACGTGACCAACCCCACAACTTACACCACCTCACCTATGCCGCAACACAAACGACATGACTCAACCATCCAACGCCAAACTTGTCAACATTAACATTACAATGGAACCTGGTTTGAAAGATCACCCCCTTTTGCCAAAACATAATGGTCTCTCATGACAGATAGTCTCTCATAATAGGTCCGAACACTATATAATCAATAAATCTGTACATGGAGAACCAGGTCTCCCAAGACAGGTGGTCTCTCATAGCAGTGGCCTCTCAAGACATGTTTTACTGTATTAAGAGTGGTGTTACAAATTGTAGACCAGTGTATTGAACATTGAAATCTATAGTTATGTACCAAAAGCAACGACACATTGCAGGTATAAATAACAATGAAACTATTCAGAACAAAATTACTTGTATAGAAAAGTGTTTCCTCTTCAACAGTCTCCTACAATGTGTTAAAAGAAGAACTAGACACATTCACTTCCAGGAATCACTGTAAAGGCACTTTGAATTTAATTTCCAAAGTCACTGTTTGAAAAGACGGCTATGACATGTATTATGCCGTTTTCCTCGTGTACATGTTGTTAGAAAGGCTGATATGACACTTTGCTCTTGTGCATGCTGTTGAAAAGGCGGTTATGACAGGTACTATGCCGTTTTGCGTTTATACATGCTGTTGTAAAAACAGATGTGATATATTCTGTACCATTCTGCATTTCTACATGCTTCTTTATTATATGTGATGAAAGTCAGTTTTCATTACCGTCTACAGATATGGACCTATAAAGTGACATTTGATTCGATTATTCGTGTGCACACAGTAGTTCATGCTGGTAGCTCATGTTAAGGAGTCGGGGGTTTGAGGTACCGTCCGTACTCGTTTAGAAGACGAGTCGAGATGCAAACTGCACAGATCCATATCTGCAATCGCATAATGCGCTGGCAGTTCTCGGTCTGTGCACAATTTTTAAGAGTAATCGGAAAAACAGTCATCAGAGACTGTGATCTGCAGACGCATTATGTGGACAATTCCCAGGAATAACCTTAAAGGTTAAAGGTCACGAATGTTGTAAGATGGTTGAAGTTATATGTGCAAATGCGTATCACTGGTATTGCTCTTAGAACATGATGATAACCTAAAACCACTTGAGAAACTGAGTACATTTTTTCTAATCGATATCTCATATCGTTGTAGAAACTGGGTGTAATTCGGCTGTTTGCTTTAGCTAGACTTTATTCCTAGATTGCCTTCCAGACAGAACCATTATATTGGGAATTATATCCCTAAATTAAACATTCGCTCCTCCAATTTGAACAATTAAACGAAATAATTTTGGTCAATTGAATTCAATTATGGCGACGAACTTCCTTCTGAGTTTGCAGAGTTGAAATCCCTGTGGCAACCACAGTGTCAGCTATACGACATGATTACATCTACTTGCAACATCGAAAAAAAGCTATTTCCAGTTTACAATAGCTTTACGTGTATGGGCTGGTCAGGGAGTAAGTAGCAAGTTTTGAATCAGCGAAAATACGTGATCAGAAAAGTAAGAAAAATGTAACAAATAAATCTCCGCTCTATTGCATAATTAAATAACTTCTGACCGCTCCAGTGGCCTAGTGGTTAGAGCGTCCGCCTTGGATGCGGGAGGTTGCGCGTTCGAACCCCGGCCGAGTCATACCAAAGACTTTAAAAAATGGTACTAACATCTGCCTCGCTTGGCGCTCAGCATTAAGAGGTTAGTGTTAGGACTGGTCGGCCTGGTGTCAGGATAATGTGACTAGGTGGGACATTATGCCACATGTCGGCAGCATGATGCCCCAGTGCTAGACATCACTATAAACTGTCCCACTGCAGACATCGTAGCGATATGACTGAAAAATTGTTAAAGCTACGTTAAAAATCTAAATCACTCACTCACTCACTTAAATAACTTTATCGACCCTATTTTCCTCACATTGGAAGGTACATTTACTACTTTTGTATCGTTGTGTTTTTCAATGATTTATTCATTGTTTTCCCGTAAACACTTTATTATTATTATCATGAACTATTCGTGGGTAATAATTAAAGATTTGGTTCCTGTTATTATGAATAATAATAATAATAATAATAATAATAATAATAATAATAATAATAATAACTATTATTATTATTATTATTATTATTATTATTATTATTATTATTATTATTATTATTATAACATATGTAATAACGACGACATCAAATTGCAATCTTCGACGTTGGTACTGTTAAAAAATAAATCACCTTGACTTTGGAAGCTATTCGTCAAACAAAATCATATGTAGCTTATTGGTATTATTTAAATATATACTCATATAATATGAACATATTTAAATATTGTCACAGTGAAGGAATGTGTTTATTAACGAGTAGATTGCTGCATAATGTAGGTTGCAAATAGTTAAGTAATTCGCGAGAATTACGGTGTGTTAAAAATTCATTGAAACGTTTCGATTGCGTCTCCTGTCCCCAACACCGTTCAAAATAATACAAGTAATTATTGATATAATTGATTTCAAAGTTTTGTTTCTTTAAAAATACATTCGTAGGAAACGTTGTTTATTCAGTTTTAATCTGGTATTTCACGAATGGTAAACTGTTTGCTTCTGTTATTGTAATTACTTTTAAGGTTTTATACTAATGAAAATATCCTGGCTTCTTTAGATTAAAGTATTTGTTATATGTTCATATTTTAAAAACGACCTGGGATCAAAATATATTCTTCAATATGAACACATGACAGAGATCATTCTGTGCGCATCTTGAGACATTTCAACTCTTTAAATTAAAATGCAACTGTGTTTGTTTACGTACCTATATTAGATTGTTTGTGAAATATCTCAATCTTCATTAAGTGAGACAGATCGAGAGATTATTCAATTCGCCGTTATATAACCAATAATCTGTTTGAATGGTGATCCTTGTTACATAGTATGACATTATATTACCCTAACAGGAATAAGGTTTGATCATATAATGAACGATTGTATTATGTCATTCCCAAAGCAGCTAATATAACTATTATGGTCAAGATTAGTTTCATTCATACCACTAATGAAAATAAAGATCAGCATCGTTTCTTCTAAGTACAAGTTGTCACCAAACTCCAGGGAATTTTACTAACTAATCTAAATAAATTTTGTTATTGGTTCCTAGTATAAAATATATTGTAGTTGTTGTAGGGTTTATCGCCATTTTTCAGCACAAGATTGGTTATACATGGCGGCCAGTATAAATGGTGGAGGAAGAACCCAGGAAAACCCCGGAAAGAACCACCGACCCACGAGAAGCTACTGGCAAGCTTTCTCACATACCCACATTGGCTGAGCCCGAGACTCAACCCACGCAGACAGATGAGAAGGCAGTGATCCGTAACTGTGAGCGCTTCAGACGACTCGGCCACTCGGGGCCCCTATAGAATATGCAATAATGCTTCAGAAAAATTCGCTTATGAATATTGGACGGATGTATATTCTTTATTATTATTATTATTATTATTAATTTTACAAGACCTCCTTAAACGGATGATAATATGATATAAAATTCAGTTATAAATCTCAGAGCAATATCGCATTGGTCAACAGAGCTTTTGATTGCAAATATTTAGAGAGATATTATATCCTTATTGTATCCGATTGTAACTTGTAGCCTATGGTGAAGTTGAAATAAGTGTGAAATAAATAAAAACTGTCATGTCTGAATTGGAATTTCAGCGTAATATCATACAAGGATCTGCTGCTGAAGTTGCAATTTAGCCTTAGATACGGACAAGTTTTAACCTATAAATGTTAATTGTCTCAATACGTATTTGATGACACCATATTACATGTTAATTGACTCGGTACTATTCTGATGACACCACATTAAATGTTAATTGACTCAGTACGTATTTGATGACACCACATTAAATGTTAATTGACTCAATACGTATTTGATGTCACCACATTCAATGTTAGGATATTAATCAAGACATCATAGCCGAATGTCGCTCATATCTTCAGACACCGCGCATATACGTCAATTACTTTTCTCCATTTAAGTTAGGAATTACATGAATTTTCCTGCATACATTTTTTACACTAGTACCTATTGTGTCTTAAAACCAATGACGTGAAATCATTTAATCATTTGAAAATGGGATATGTTATTAAATGGAACCGTACAAAACAAAATGATGGCCACTTTATTATTATTCGCCGGTTCTTCCTAAGTGATAAATGCATAAAATGTTTGACACATATGCAGCACACAAGAACACAATCTAGTTTGTGCAACAAAGGGGAAGCTGATGTGGATGTTTGATATAAACAGTAGGACGTTTGTAATGTTGTACTAGACAGATCATTCATTCTAGGTATCTCGAACTTGAGATTATTTCATCAAAGCTCATAAAGAACGTGCTGATTTATATTATACACTAAAGCCTATTTCCACACTGTCGAGTAGGGTACTATCCTTTGCAAAACGTTTCATTGTCGTAGGTCGTAGGCGTGAGCAGGTCAAAAGTATAGCACTGTACCAATTTTTCTCACAATGTCTTGCAGAAAATGACTCACAATGACTGACAAAATGGCCGATTTGTACAGCTATTCTGCATCTACCGTTGTCTCCTATAACTGAAACTGACACGCATTTCTTTGATAAAGGGCTTTTAATTTGGTGAAGCATTCTGCTTTGAGAGGAATGGAAGGGCACACCTCTTAGACCGTGTTAACATGGACTTATCAAGTTCTTTGTACTGCAATATTTTATGGGTAATTCTCAAATGAAGTTTGTTTAACGTATGATCTACTTTTGTGTCTTAAAATCTGTTTGATATCTTGTTTGTACAAGTGAATATTGTAGGAGGAGCCTCGTCATCAGGAATATCATTGTATTGTTTAGGAGGTATTTTACAAGGCTCTTCAGTCGTTATGCACTATTAAAAAATTCAAAACCAACAAGAAGTCTGTTTTGCATAAACTAAACAAGATACGACAGTACAGGACCATTGCTTCGCATATGAAGACGAAGGAACAGAAGCCTTCAAACAGCGAATTAAAAGTAGTACTTCAAATGGAACATACAATAATATAACTGAAAAACAGCTGAACCGATAAAACGGACATTCAAAGCAAATCAGGAAAATTTATGAAACTAGTAAATGCTTTATGGACTAAAACGTCAAAGTCTTTTTTCGTGTTACGACTCTCTGGTCAATAACTAAGTAATCGAAATAAGCAAAACCAACAAGTCTTGTAAAACGTGTGTGTGTGTGTGTGTGTGTGTGTGTGTGTGTGATTTAGATTTTTAACGTAGCTTTAACAATTTTTCAGTCATATCGCTACGATGTCTGCAGTGGGACAGTTTATAGTGATGTCCTGCACTGGGGCATCATGCCGCAGACATGTAGCATGATGCCCAACCCAGTCACATTATCCTGACACCAGGCCGACCAGTCCTAACACTAACCTCTTAATGCTAAGCGCCAAGCGAGGCAGATGTTAGTACCATTTTTTAAATTCTTTGGTATGACTCGGCCGGGGTTCGAACCCGCGACCTCCCGCATCCGAGGCGGACGCTCTAACCACTAGGCCACCGGAGCGGTCTTGTAAAACGTAACAAATAATCTAAATATGGGTATAATAAAATGAAAATGTGAGAGAAACATACAGTATTATGAAGTGAATCCAAAATAATCCCGAATGAGTTATAGAAAAGTCAAAAAGAATGGAAAGTACTGTATAAACTTTGGAACCGGAAATGTACTGTTCCGCCAAGAATCAGGAATGTGTCAAAACGGCGTTGTCCAGGTCTTCTTTGAATAATTCACAATAGTTCCAGAATAGTATAGTCCATAAATGAGCAATTTCTATTTTCTCTGAACAGCCTAAACAAATGTTTCTCCTCTCAATAATATTCAAGCGCAACATAAAACACGTCCGCAGACTTGATGTTACAAATGGAACACAAGAAATAAGAATGACTCCAAAATAGGAATGAATCTGATTGCTCAGTTCTCTCCTTATATACACCTTCTATTACGACTATAATTCACAACATACTCCCTGCGGGAGGTCTCTGGTTTGAACCCAGAACAAGTCATACCAAAGGCTTTTAAAGAACATGGTACTAACAGCTGCCTCGCTAGCGCTCAGCATTAAGAGGTTAGTGTTAGAACTGGTCGGCCTGGTGTCAGGATAATGTTACTGGGTGGTACATTATGCTATATGCCTGCGGCATGATGCCCCAGTGCTAGACATCGCTATAAACTGCCACACTACAGATATCATAGCGATATGACTGAAGAAGTGTTAAAACTACGATAAAAATCCAAATCACATGCATGCACAACATACTCCCACGTGAGAGATCATACTACTCAATAAATATTTCGAAATGCATATTCATGTGACCTAGCTCATACGATAGAAAGTTACTCATTTCTTCAAGAACTGTCAAAACCCCACCAGCCAATAAGAAATTAATCCTTAAGTCGTCAACATGTCTTATTATTCAGATCATTATTAATAATTATCAACATATACGTAAGCATCTGTTTATAGATCCCATTTAATGTTACGCTGCTAACATTCCTAAAACAGACCTTAGTCCCGTAGGCAAAATCTAGCTACAGATAATCACTACAATTACAGCCATTAATAAAAATCATAAACAAATTATGAAATCGTGTACCAGGAGTTTCAAAACATATAGAGATATATAACAGTCAGTGTTGAATCTTTGAGTACATTTCTTCCGATTGATAGCTTGGATTACAGAAAGCGTTGAAAGATTATACTACTTAACACTAACCGGAATTAGACACTTTGTGTGTTTTATCGTTTGAGTTGTATTACCCATTTCGTCTAGTTTGATCAGATTCTTGCACGTTAATTTTTTAAGGAACAGAACATAAAACAAAAGAACTAACAGAAAGAGATGAAATTGAAAAAGAGATTAATATTGACGTAGATTAAAGGGCAATTAAATGAATGAATTTATATACATAAATCTGAAATGTAAAAAAGTCTAAGAAAAGAAACATATAGATGAGTCTATTAAAAAAAATAAATAGAATTAAATAATGATCCCTTTTGTAGAATATGAATATAGGGAAATTTAATTATTTAGAAAAAAATATATAACAGCAAAAGTAGATGAAACAACTTTAGCATGAAGTAAGAGAATAGATGCGGCTTATTCAGAAACAGCGAAATAAATTAACTAAAATCAACGTAAATAGTGAAATATTTATCAACTGATGAAATTTAAAAAAGGTGAATTAATATAATACAAATTTGAGTGACTTTAGTACAAAGGTTAAATGAAATTGATGAGGAACTACCCTAAAGAGTTGCTTTCGGGCTCCTTCCTTACTGTCTTTAACATGTTTTACATGTATCTCTTTTGAGGCATTTGTTGAAAAAATTTACAGGTACGACAGTTTTACAATATCTGTGTTTGAAATTGGCTTACGCGTTTCAAATCATAACATTTCCTTAATGTAGTAGATCTCTAATGCGATTCTGGTATTTAGTGATTGAAGAGTGTAGATATTCTTGTATTTAGTGACTGAGGAGTGTATATTCTGTTATTTAGTGATTGACGGGTGTATAGTTTCTGGCATTTATTGATTGACGAGAGTGTCGATTACAGAATCATATAAGATCAAATGTGACATTGGGAGAGGAAATAAAACACTAAACGAAATATGCCGATTCATTTGTCTTTATTGTTTATTAGGTCATAGGTTGACTGTAAAGGCCTCGGTTTCTACGTAACTGTATCTTCACTGTCCTGAAGGCAAATATCGAAATTAACTTTTGTGTCTAAAACTGTGCCAGAGAATGCAATCACGACATAGGGAAGTTATAGCAATTGCTTTCCCTGCGAACAGCGTTCTTTCCAACCTCACAGTAGAGGCATCGAAATGCCAAAGAGTGGAAAATGAGTTTTGGGAATGGATATTAGTTTTGTTCTCAGAAGGTACTACGAAATGGCATTCAAGTCAACCTACCAATGTGACTGGCGTATATTCTCGTGTGCATTTCTAGTCGAAATAGTGAGAATGATAACATGGAAAGAAAACAAAACAAGCATTGAATAAACAGGGATGGAAGTTAGAAGCTTGAGTTAGTTCAAAATATCATTATCTCGTATTGGTGAGAATAGTATACTTTTGGGTTCTAATTTCTTGATTTGAACACTATTCCAACTTTCATAGTGTATTTTTTATCATATTTACACGTTATGGGTGACGCACCTGTTAGCACAGATATGATTCAGAGAAAATGAACACCTTCCACGCGTTATTCATATGATTCATACTTCTGTTTTAAGCAATTGATGCTTTTTTTGCGAGAGGAAGTAAAAAAAAACAACTATAATTTGGCACCAAAAATGTATCTTTCTTGCTACATATTCTTTTAGACAGCAACTAAAATTTCATGAGCACAAACAAAATTATCTAATTCCGTTTTGAGAACTTTTATAGACTCTTTTGTTGAATTCATTAATTTTGCTTCTATTAATTAATTGTGCTTTTTTCATGTATGTAATCTATCTTGAATTTAATACGTACTGTATACATCGTTGTACTGTTACATCTGATACATTTCGACAAAGTTATGTAGCTTTTAGCGAATGGAAAGCAACCTTGGCGCTAAAATATTTACTGAGCGATCAAATTTGTTGCCATTATAAAATCAGGCAGGGACTATGAATGGCTACAATGACTTGAACGTGACAAATCGTATCTAAATTTGGATTTAAATTGGAACATTTTTAACTAACCGTTGTAGGTTGAGAAGAAATTTAATTTAATAAATTTGCAAGATTTCGCGCTAATCAGTTCAAACCTTCTCTACCTTGATTTTTAAATTAAAAGGGAAAAATCAGGTTAAACTGAAAGTCAATCCATTATATTTACTTTATTTACTTGAAATTGCAAAATCGAATTTCAGTTATTTATGCTCTTTCATTTATGAAGATTACTCTAATAATATTATGTAAAATTTTATCTCTATACATTAGGCTATCAAGCCAGGCTTATGATGATAATTCAGCAATATTAGAAACATTCCATTGATTTCTTGTTTTACACGGTTCTTCAAGCCTATGAAGTACACAACCAAAGCTTAAAATAATGAAAAGTTTGGTAACTTGGTTTTTAAATTCATGATTTAAATATATATGCATATTTCATCCCAAAAATTTAAAGGAAATAAAGATTACCTTCGTCATATCAATCATTAGCGAAATCAACGAAGAGTTTTAAGTTGTTGTCCACGTTGTGATAACCACGTGTCAGGGTTAATAGAGTTTAGGATGAGCATGATATCTCTAGTACGATAACGATAAGCTATAATATTTTGGCAGAATTGTGTGTCGTTCATAAGTAATAGGAATTTAGCTTATATTGTGAAAATAATAGAAAATGAAAAATGAGAGTAATAAAACGCTTACTGCATTACTGCATTAATGCAGGTAGGCATGTCGAAGTTCCGATAAATCTATGTAATACAACTAGAACTAACTTTATCTGTCGCCAAGGCCAATTCTCACCCTTTAAATTACATATTCATATTCACACGTGCACACCATTCTGATTATGATCCAGGGATCATATAGAAAAATATTATATGTATTATGTGCCCTTGTGATACATTTCATAAATGAATTTCTATCGAAAACTTCAATCGTAAATAGAGTTGTGGACAAACGGACTAACGGACAAACTGAAAATATTACACAATTATGCTTTATATAGAGTGGAGATAGTTACTCCATTGATTTTTCGCTGTACAAATGTTTTGAACTTAAGTTGACCACGTACTCTTTCACGATTTGAATTTGTATTTTTTTTTTTTTTTTTTATTTGTCAGCATCAAGTTTATTCTTTCCATAAAGTTCAATTAATCTTGAGAAGAATAATTAGTCTTGCTAATGATTCTGGCAATTTTCTATGTTTCGGAGTGATGGTGGTGATAATTAAGCAAAAATTTATTTGTAAAGCTAGCAAACATTAATAATGGTTGTCTCATCCCTTAGCTGTCGAGAAGCGTTATTGTTATTTTTAAATTCTAATATAAAGCGAGGATTATATATCTAATACAGATTCCAGTCAGTGTAATCTTTGTATAAATGTCTACCTAGTAGAGATCGAAATAAATCGGCTTCGGCTTCTTAAGATGATGGCAACTTAAATGTAGTTAATTCCGGATTCATGGACAAGAACTTCGATGTTTTGCTGAACATTATTATTCAAACGATATGCATTCGTATGTTTCTAGTTTTGTCTGGAAACCATATTAATGGAATGTCAGTATTGTTTCAGTAAAACGTGAGACATGACATCAAGGGATTAGGACATACAGCAGATGTCTTCTGGCTAACGTTCCAGACACATTACACGAGATTGTACATCAGGATTTAGTACAGAGAGAACATAATCCAGTGATATTCAGATCCCAATAACGACGTAAAGCCTATTTTTTGGTTGAGGACAGCTTTCACGGAAGCCATTTTCCGTCATTCTCATTATTTACGTACAGTAAAATGCATGATGTAAAGGAGTCTATCTGAACATGCAAGATCAAAGTGTCCCGTGTACCTACGCAACATTACTACATATCAGATTATCATGCGATAATAGACTTTTCTAATGTAATTACATTATATAATCTAGATGAGTCCAAGTCATTATCATTCTTAATGCGCACACATTAGCCATGGCAGGTGATATCCTTAACGTGTTTATTTCTTGATTTATTTATCTAGTTAGATTTTTTTTAAAAATTTACTTATGTATTTTAATCCTCAGTAATGTGTAAATTCATAAGTTTGGTTTTAGGAGAATGTGTTTTCTATCTAGCTGACTTATGAATTTATTGATTTGTTTATTATTTAGGTCGGTATATAGAAATATACAGTGTATTTTCATACGATGTACCAGCACGAAACAGAAGAATATATTTGATATCTGAAGTAATATTTGTATTGGTGTTGTATTGATGCAAGTACACGCATTGTCACTGAGGAAAATGGACTTTTTTAGCGACACCAACTAGTAAAACATGATGACCACCACAACAATCCACGTAATCAATACAATCACTTTATCGACATCGTAGTCATCTTAATTATCGTTACAATAATAATAATAATAATGATAATATTCTTCTTCTTTTTCTTCTTCTTCTTCTTCTTCTTCTTATTATTATTATTATTATTATTATTAACTTAATAATAATAATAATAATAATAATAATAATAATAATAATATTCTTCTTCTTTTTCTTCTTCTTCTTCTTCTTCTTCTTCTTCTTCTTCATCTTCTTCTTCTTCTTCTTCTTATTATTATTATTATTAACTTGATAATAATAATAATAATAATAATAATAATAATAAATACTCTATTTAACTTTATATGTATTCAAATTGTCTTATTAAACCGACATTTGTGGCACAGCTGTGGTGTCCACGTTTGTGTCGAACTGGGAAATAAAAATGTTACAGATACGAATGGGATGTCCAATGTTCATTTAAAGACTGTAGCAAGATATTTTTCCTTCGATAATATGTTATGGCTGCAAGAAGAGAGTAAACTAGGGAGACAAGAGATGATATTGGAAATTACAGAAAGGAAAATCTTTACCAGCTTTTTTGGTTCTCGTTCGGTAGACCTTTAGCTAAAAGAATATATCTACGTCCTCGTCATGTGTGTCATCTTAGCGTTACCACCACCACTACCATAATAATAATAATAATAATAATAATAATAATAATAATAATAATAATATTCAATATAACATTATCTGTATTCAAATGGTCCTTGTTAAGCCGACATTTGTGGCACAGATATCGTCTCTTTACGTTAATGTTGAACTGGGAAATAGAAATGTTCAAGATACGAATGGGATGTCCAATGTTCATATGAAGGCTGTGGCAAGATGCCAGGGCTGGAATCAACTTTCTTCCTTATTTACAGTTTTCTATTTCAAATAGTCAGTTTTGCTTTTTCTCCGATCATTACATGTCATGGCTGAAAGAAGAGAGTAAACTTGAGAGACAAGGGAAGATACCGGTAAAGGTAAAAAAGTCTCACTTTACCAGTTATTTGGTTCACGTTTGGTAGGCCTTTAGCTAAAAGAATATATCTATGATTGAACAGTTAGATTTAATCTGAGTAATGATAAGGAACATTCGACTGAAGAAAAATACGTGTTTGCTATGTTATGAATTCGAATTGCTCTGCACGAACAACAAATGTTTGGTATGCAATGAATTTCAATTGCTACGCATGAGCAACAAGTACTTAGTATAAAACGAATTTTAAATGTCTGTATCAACAACCACAGTTATTTTAGCAAGAAGATGTTCGAAAGTTTGGAAAGCTGTATCTCCGTGTAATGCCGAAACCCTCTTGTACGTATAATAACCCATCTCATTTTTATCGCCCACGGAATATTATTGCAAATCTGTATAATTCCCACTTTTCTTCCTCTCCTAGTGCTTTTAAAATAATTGACGTATATGCACTTAAACTGTCATAATTTGAGTGTGGAAAATAGGTCAAGATAAGCTTGCTATAGTTCATATTTCAAGCATAAATTGACAAAGTCTGACAGGTAACGATGGCACATCACAGCGTTTTACACATATCCCCTCAAGGAGCGATTGATGCCTATCGTCAAAATCTCTTAATAGTGTGAAATTAATCATTTTTTCCCCGTGGATTTGCAAAGAACTCCAGATTGTAAAGTATATGAAAAACTAAACATTATCGACATCAATCAAAAGCAGACCCCTTGTCTTTCTTCGATCATCGCGATCTGGAATAAATCAATTATCGAAGAATAAGATATACTGTCCTTTTTAGACAACTAACTTCTCAATCTGCATGTTCTCCACTGCTTGTCATCAATGACTATAATATATACCATCCTAATATTTATATGTTTGCTAATCACCTTTCAGTGTATGACAAATCTAAACGTTTCATATTTCATGTCGATTCATGCAAATAGTATGAAAGCGGTTGCAGCAAAATAATTTGTTTTGCTTTTAAGGATTTAGCGCCATAATTCAGCACATGATATTCTACATATGCCATCCAGTAGATCGGAAGAGTCAAAACTCGGAAAGACCCTGGGAAGAACTACATACCCACGCTGACCGAACGGAGATTTGAACCCTCGCGGACAGGGGTTAGATGGGAATTATCTGTACAGGCGAGCGCCTTAAACCACCAAGCCATCCGGGACAAAGGGTTAAACAAACAGACCGCGATGACCTACTAAACTATGGAAAGAAGGAAAAGGCTGATAGGGTACCATTTATCCGGACCTACCATCCAGACAACCCCAAAGTAGGTAAAATCATCGGGAAACACTGGCCCATCGTGGAATAGTCGGATGCACTAAAGTTAATCCTCCCAAACAAACCAGTAGTAGCCTACCGGTGACCAAACACGTCAAGGACATCCTAGTCAGGGCGAAGCTAACGCCAATCACTAATCAAGACCACCCTAGTCAATCTGGCCCCTGTGTCGATAAAAGGTGCAAAACTTGTCAACATATGATAGAGACGAGGACATATTTCTAGCACAGTGACTAGAGAAAAACTAAACATACATGGTCCAAACAAAACGTGCAAAAACAAAGAATGTAATTTATCTCATCACATGTAAGATCTGCAGCTTTCAGTATGTCGGAGAAACTGATAAGCTGCACAGAAGGATCAACCTTCATAGATCTGATTGGATGACTAAGAATCTGTACAGAAGCCCGGTTGCAGAACACTTTTCCTCCCCTGGCCACACTTTCAGTGAGATAACACTTATTGCAATTGCTCACAACCCCAACTGGAGTTCCGAAACCAGGAAAGAAAAGGAATCTTACTGGATACGCCACCTTAGAACATTGAAACCAAGCGGTTTAAAACAAGACTAGAAAAAGACAGCCATGCACAAATGAAATTATTTTTGCAGACGACACATTTTCTTTTAAATAATTCTCAAAATTTGCTAAATAACCTATAATTACTACTATAACAATGAAATATCCGGGATATAATTTGCTCTTACATAAATTTACATCAAACAACAGATGTCGTTATGGCTCGTCGATTTCTAGGTCGATAAGAATATTTTCAAGCATCCGCAACAAGTTGAAATAAACTGGTTGAAACATAATAAATTTAAAGGTTTAATTCCTGTAGAAACAGCCATGTAAAGTTTTGCAAACACAACAGTTTTTCTGTTTTATTTCTTTGTCTTGTCTATGTTTTGTATTTACCTTTGAAAAAGACTCATTAAGAATTGAAAGCGCTCAGGCTAGTTAGATACTAGTTTTGCACTGTTCGTTGTCAGTTTATTGGATATATATATATATATATATATATATATATATATATATATATATATATATATATATATATATAACTGAAAATAGAAGAACTACCGGTACCACTGAAATGGTATCCAATTCCAAATATCGTAGCAACGCTAAGTTATGTCCATGCTACGGTAATGCTTTTGCCCGTGCAACAATAAATTCTACCCTTTAGAAAGTAATTTTAACAAAGGTTTCGTTGCAACAGTATTTATTATCACTAACGTCACTAGCTGTGTTTTTGTTGCAGAGAATAATTGTTTCGTTGCAACGGTAATTTTAGCGTGTCCACTATATCACTGCCGCTACAACGATAACATTACCGCTTCAGCGGTAAAAGTTTAATGTTATCTTTGCGTTGATAACAATTACCGTAGTAATGGTGATATTAACATTACAATGATAAAACATACTGTTGCAACCATAAATAAATCGTTGGAAGAACACAAATACTGCGTCAACAGTATTTGAATATCGTTGCAACTGTAGATGATTATCGTTGGAACGGTATATTAATATCATTGTAACGTCTATGAACAGCATTGCAAGACCCATTGGTTCACCATACCTTCAACTATCTTGGAATCATAAGCCAAGACTTCATATTCAACGCAAATCGATTCTTACTGTCATTTTTGAAACGCTTGTTTAATGTTGCCTGAGTTATTAAGGGTTATTATGAGTACACTAAAAGGGCAGCTTTGTGCTGTTGGAAGACGCTACTTCTCGTTGTCCGTGTAAAGATACAATCCTTGCGTTATATACAATTCCTAAAATATAACTCGCAAAAATGTAAAACCTTTTTGGATAAATAGCAAACATTTACGTTCGCGAAGATAGGATCTATATGGTTTCTTGAATAATAGGAACCATTATTTATTTATTCTAATGTTATCCTTACAGACTTTATTCTTTACGTAACATTTGCAAATTTTAGGGGTTTTTTTTTTTGGTCATCTTTACAGATCTTAATCTAAATGTTATCTTTACACATCCAATTCCTCATGTCATCGATACACTCTTCCTTCATCATTTCATCTCATCTTTACGGACCTTAATCTTTATGTCATCTTTACATATCTATTATTCCAGATTGCTCTAGCAGTCCAACAGATAACATCATTAATAGTTACAAAATATATACTAGAGTGGATAGTTGATGCTACAGATGTATGTATGTACGTATGTATGTATGTATGTATGTATGTATGCATGCATGCATGCATGTCTGTGTGTGTATGTATGTATGTATGTATGTATGTATGTATGTATGTATGTATGTTTTTTACATTACTCAAGCCTAATAGTCGCTGTAAGTTGCCACAGTAAGTTCAAAAACACGTGTATGCGCGGTAGTATGAAATGATTATACAATATATTTGTACAGAAACGTTGTTTTGGAATTTCTTGATTTACACATTAAACAATTAGATAAGCAACACATCATATATAAATGAGTACTATTTCAGCAAACAATATATATGCAATCTTCTTATATGCTTGTCGTACCATAGGAATACTTACAACAATGATTCCTAGGTAAATGCATGTTCTGTCCAAAAGACAAATCACAAAATAATCTAATTTCTCGTATATTATATTATTAGTTTTAAACCTATTTCAAAGATCACAAATGAAAATGATCCAATTAATAAAAGAAATTTACAAAAGTGTCCATGTTATCGGGATTATCTGGTACCCCTACGAAATTCTAAGGTATAAAGAGGTCGTACACGAAACAACGAATACGGGGATGAAGTTCAGTCTAGGTTATCGTCTTTTGTCAGAAGTTGATTGAATAATCCCACATCGACGATGAATGAAGTGGATCGACGACCCATTGCAATCAAAGATTTGGTTAAGTGTTCTGGCGCCATGTAAATTGGCCCATACAAGAAACTACTCGCTTTCTAAAATTAATGGTTTGTTGACAAAATCCATTATATCATGACAGAAAGGAGGAAACATGAAATTATGTAAGGATTAATTGATTATGGTGTCAAATGTATCGAAGTACAAATTTGACGTAATCACTCATAAAGTTAATATATGACACATCAGACTTTACTTGCTCTGAAAATGATAAAGTAAATTTTAGACTGGGATAAATTTCTAAATTAAACTTTTTAGAAATTTCCAATTCTAACTTTAAGTTTTTAGAAATATCCAAAAATGTTAATTTTAGTTTAGGCGATGTATCTAATTAAGGTTGTCTACTGTATAAGTTTAGGATCACAATCAGAAAGATATTGACTCTTTCGCTACTGTTATCTTCTTTTGCATCAGTCCGTGAGTTTAGCTTAAACTCAAGTTCTTTCATGTTCGTAACTCAGTCCAATTGTCAATAATTTTCATTATTTTATCGTAATAGTTGACATATAAGGACGAATTAGATTAGCTTTCAGCCGATGAAAACGTTACTTTTTGGCGCCGCAACATTCAAGACCTAATCAAATTCAATACCACTCAGATATCATCCAAAGGCAATTAATGGATATAATGAAATAATGCCGCAAAATTATTTCTAAATTTCGTCTAGATCTATTTAATTAAAGGTTAATTGTTAATTAACGAGTTTCAGATTCAAACGAAACATATTCTATTGAATGTATAACATTCGACCATTATATAATTAAGACATACCCCGCCATCGAACGGTTTTTAAATCAAAAAGGAATGCTGTGGCTCATGCCGAGTCAATCTATTCCTTAATCGTAAGACTGAGTTGCAGAAATAATAATGAAATACTTGCATCTTGCCCGTCATCCCCAGAGTACCAAAAATTACCAAGGCAATTTTGAAACCATTCTCTGTTTATCTTACAAATGCTAATGAGGATTATACTTCGTGAATAACATCATGGAAATATGCAAAATAGAAAACTTGCGTTGTTTTTTTTTTAACAAAACTAAATGCGAGAGACACGTTTATTTTGACAACGAAATCACTATCTGATGCACTCATTTTTTTCTTCCAAAAGTTCCTTGAACTGAACGCAATTTAGAATGAATAATTTCTGATGTGTTTATTCATATTCCATGCAAGGCCGCCATGGAAAGGAAAATACAAATATAACTGCCCTTTTACCATTATGTAGTCGTTATTAGTTTTTTTGAATGGAAAATTTATTGCATTTTTGTACATTTAAATCTATCTTCTGTTATGAAGAATAAAAATAACATAAAAACCAAAATATTAAAGGATTCGATAAAAATTGAGTTTTATTTGTGACGTTCCGTTTTCATTTATCAAGATACGTGATTGATTCTAGAAACCAATATTTTGTCCAACAGAAGCAAATATTTAATGTTAAGTAACTGTAAGGTAGCGGAAAATTACGACACCAAGACTAAAACATTAAAATCATGGCTAGGAAACGACAAATACAGAAGATCATGTATATGGTACGACTAAAACATTACATCATTGCAATGATATGACTAATAAACATCCTCATGTATAAGGTACGAAAGATACAGAACATCGTGGATATGGTACGACTAAGACATAACATCATTGCTATGATACTACTAATACACATCCTCGTGTATATGGTATGACCAGTATAGAAAATCATGGCTATGGTACGAATGATATATAACACTCCTAAAGTTCATAATTCATTGACTATTGCATCTTATGGGGCATCTGCTGTATATCTACCTCATTTCAAATAACCTAATGATTCATCATTTTTCTATGCGTCTGAAACATTGGTAATCTTAGGGAATGTATATTCGACATCTGATTTATCTTTCTTAATATTTTCCTTTCCATAGGCTGCTTCTTTCAGCTAATGTCGACATCCTGGCTAAACCGGTGCTCGGTCATGATGAGGATTGTTCGCGCAGTGCCATACCGATTAAACGGCTACAAACACGGCCTTGTCACTCAAAATGATAAACCAATAGCCTTTTGTGTTGGTAGTTGTACAGGTCCTGATATATAGGATATCTAATGCCAACAACGTGCTGAAGTATGACATTTTTTTCTGATGCGATCTCATTCTAATTGCAGTTTGAAAGAACTGGGGTTGTCATACAAAAACCAAAGAAACTAAAAGGAAATAGCAACATCACATTCAATGTAATTCATATGGTTGTCTCTTAGGTCAAAACAATGTTGCATTAATGTCATGGGATAATACGGTAAAGGTGCTCGGTGAGCTCAATGATAATACGGTACTGGTATAAATACAGTATAGAGATGGTACTGTACAGATATAATATAGTAGAGAGATCATAACGTATAGTGATAATACAGTTTAGGGATAATATGGTATGCTTATTAATACAGTACAGAGATGATACAAAGCAAAAGTAGTATAATGTACGGAGAATACAGTATAGGTTTTAATACTGTATAGAGATGATACAGTAAAGAATCAAGATAGTATAGGAATAATACAATATAGGGATAATACATTTCAGTGATAATAAAGCATAGATATGAATACAATATAGATGATATAGTACAGAAGTAATACAGGATAGGGATAGTACTGTATAGGTATAAATACAGTATAGAGATGATACAATAAAGAAATAATACAGTATGGAGATAATAAAGGATAGGTTAGTACAGTTTAGAGATATCTCATATGTATAAATACAGTATAGAGATGATACAATACAGGAGTGATACAGTGAAAGGAGAATACAGTTATGTATAAATACAGCATAGAGATGATACAGTAAAGAAATAATACAGTATAGGGTCAATAAAGTATAATGGATTATACAGTTTAGGCGTAACACATCATAGGTATAACTACAGTAGAGAGATGATACAGTAAAGAAATAATACAGTATAGGGATAATAAAGTTTATGGATGATACATTATGGGGATAATGCACGTTTGGAATAATACATGATAGAGATAATGCGCTAGTGAGATAAGTCATAATATGAAAGATACACTTTTGTCTGAAAAGAGGATTTAAGTTTGATAGTGCTTGAAACTACTTAATCGTCTTCGTTACCTTGGTGGTGACAGAAATAGTAGATGTGTTATTTTAATAGCAGTAGTCGTAGCGGGATAAGAAGAATAAGTAGTAGTTGCTTTATAATAGTAGTAGTAGTAATTGTGGACACATCTAATTTAGTAGAGCTAGTGAGTATTGGTACTTTCTTAGCGTAGGACGAACATCATTATTATCAGCTTACGATAAAAGTCGAATTATAAGATCATGGAGAGGGGAATTATGAACGCAAATACATTCGAAGCTTTTATGGAAATTATTTTTTACGGGACACAAACACGCATGCCTTTGACTTTTCCTTTAGGGTGATATCAATCAAATTTAAGATTAATTATGTCAAGCCGTTTAGCTAGGTGAATAATACGTAGTAAGGACACGTTTGCAATTAGGTTTGACATCATACAATAGTAACTTAAGAAATACTACAATGATTCGAACTTAATGATGCCCTCTTCATATATAAAATAAAATATATCCTTCTGGACATAGCGGAAAAGGAACCATTTCTGATAACAACCATAGGTTTGGGTATTCCCTTTATTTTGTTATTTGCAAATTCAAAATGTATAGTACAAAATAAATAAACATACTTATTCAAGGCCATCTTTTTAGTTATTTTTACTCCTTGTCGGGGGATTTTACGGTTTATAAAAAATCAGTAAATATGATGTTGTCTTCAAATTAGTCCTTTGAATCTGGAATAGGTAAGACTGTTTGCAATGAGAACAAGCCTTGGACTTTTATTAGTATAGCTTCGTTTCGTTCTTCTACAGGGTAAAGAAAGATTATAAAAATTCATGATGGTTAATTAATTTAGTCATACAAACTGTTAAGTGAGGCACTTTTTAATATCTGCAAACGTTAATGCTTTCGTTCAAACGTGACATAGTTAAGAGTGGAGGAAGTAAAACCCGTTCACATACTACAATGAGACGGGCGTATATTAGCGCCATTCGGCGTGATCAGAGTCTGTCCGGCGGTGGTAATAACTGGACGGAAAATGTGAAACGGGCAATCAGAGCCTGTCAGACGCCTGGACGGGGGATTTGATCAGCGGTAAATAAGTAGGGTTGCTTTTATTCTATTAATGTTCTGGTAGATACATAATAAAGTGAATCGGGCACAGAACCAAAACATGCAATTTATGTGTAGTGGTGGATTCGTATGTATTAAAATGTATATAAATATCAATCCATATCATTAAATTTATCCCAGGAATCTTTCGTAGCTTTTACTACGTAAGTAATCAGAATATTGTACACAAAATTAAAGGTACAAATATCACATGCAATTCGAGCAAAATAACAACATTGTTAAAATATCTGCAAAAACTTTTAAGTCTATTTGTATCGTGTCGTGGAACTTGTCTGTCCGTATTTAAAACATATTTGCCTCTACTGACACACCTGTCAATTTATCTTTAATGCAGGAGAGTTTATCAGCTTTTCCTACATCAATACACTCATGTTTCACCCCTTCGTGTCAAAGGGACGTAATCAATACCGTCGTGTACATCATACTCCACCATGGTTTGTTTTACAAATTCTGCAGGATTTGTTTTTATCTATCCTTCTCAAGTTCTGGAAAGCATATACGCCAGCTTACTGCGTTTCCCACCATTAGACAGCTTTGCAAACATTTCTGTTAAGATGGATTTGGAAAAGGTAACAGGAAAAGTTTTTTTGCTTTAATTCCAGTCACCTCTGATTGTCAGTCAAAACAATAACATTCAAAATCTTGCGTATGTATGTATGTATATATGTATGTATGTATGTATGTATGTATGTATGTATGTATGCGTGTGTATGTATGTATGTATGTATGTATGTTTGTATGTATGTATGTATGTATGTATGTATGCGTGTGTATGTATGTATGTATGTATGTATGTATGTATGTATGTATGTATGTATGCGTGTGTATGTATGTATGTGTGTATGTATGTATTTATGTATGTATGTAGGTAGGTAGGTAGATAGGTAGGTAGGTAGATATGTATGTGCGTATGTATGTATGCAACGTTCCCTCTAAGGCATGTACACTAGTGAGCGCCGAGCAAAGGCCACTGAGCAGACTGCATGACATCAAACAACATACGTTCGCTAAGACATCAAACAAGCTGCGCGCGCAGCTTAGCGGGAATATTGTATGTATGTGTGTGTATGTATGTATGTGTGTGTGTATGTATAAATGTATGTATCTATGTATGTATGTAAAGGGTTTAACGGCTCATTAGTATAATTTTGGCTATATAGTGCCAACTGCCGAGTACGTTTATGTATTCTATAAAATTCATACACAACAAAGATAAAGGCAAAAACCATTAAAATTTTATAAGGTCTATTTACCGTACAGTTTTGGATATTTTACAAGGTCTATTTACCGTACAGTTTTGGATATTTTACAAGGTCAATTTACCGTACAGTTTTGGATATTTTACAAGGTCTATTTACCGTACAGTTTGGGATATTTTACAAGGTCAATTTACCGTACAGTTTTGGATATTTTACAAGGTCTATTTGCCGTACAGTTTTGGATATTTTACAAGGTCTCTTTATCGTACAGTTTTGAATATTTTACAAGGTCTATTTACAGTTTTGGATATTAGAGATACACCAACCAGATTGACAAATACTTGTTAATGTAAAAAGTAACAAAAGAGTTTCAAATTATCTTCCCCATAACTTTATTTGTTTTCATGGCATGTTAAGGTCAATCAAATGAATAGCTTGACTGTAGGTTAAACAAAGTAAAATTCTGAATAAAATGTGTTTTCAGGTGTGTTTTTCCAAAAAGTAAAATTGACCCTTGCTTAGCGGAATATTTCTTTTGTCAACTTTTCAGTTTCGGAGGTGCTTTGTTTTTGCACGTTGTCAAGCTTTCTATGTCGAAGGCAAAAAGAACCCCCAAACTATTGCATCTTGTTCGCAGTCCCATAATGTCTGAATAGAACTGATCGGCCTTGAAACAAAACCCGGAACTTACGACGTTTGCTGTGAAGCAATCATTACAATTAAAGAATGGTTTTATCATTGAAACGTGTAGATCTCCGTAATGACACTCCACAACATGAATTCAACGGCAGCCAAATATCTGCTTAAATACTTCAAATTATAATTGTTGTGCAAGAATAGTATCAGCTATTTAATGATCATTTTAACTAACGGTATGAATAGTGCGATGATAATATTATATTGCATATATTTAATATATTTCGTACGTCATATTTTTCGCATCGATCAAGGAAGATTATTCGAAACCAATCTTCCAACCTATTCACTTTATATTAAAATATCGAGTGACGTGCTCCAAATGTGTCCTGATGGAGAACATTTAAACTTGTTAATTATGGTTTACGTTTAAGCGAGGTTCACAGCGGTACTAATTGGAAACATGAATCCATTTTGCTACAAGTATCTCATTCATCATCGGCTGATGGCGATCGACCAAGAATTGTTTTAATTGATCCTTCCTGTGCCGTTGTTGGAGGCTATTCAATAGAGACACATCAATCTATAA
The DNA here is from genome assembly GCA_016617855.1 of Megalonaias nervosa. Lineage (NCBI taxonomy): Eukaryota > Metazoa > Mollusca > Bivalvia > Unionida > Unionidae > Megalonaias > Megalonaias nervosa. The sequence continues at coordinate 29,588 of JAECUM010002128.1, forward strand.
AACGTCAGAACAGCTTTTCAGACCTAAGTGTTGAATTTATCAAATTTTCTCCCCGATTTCCTACTTACGTCCGTATTTAAATGTACACTGTCAGCTGAAGATTATCTGCTTCATTCAAAAACAGATCAATTTCTTTCAAACATCTTCATAGTCCTCAGAAAATCAATTATTGTAAATTCAGATGACTTGTTTTTAAATATATCTCAATAATATTATGGTTGAATTAGAAATTGATACAGCTTGTATTATGACACTATTGCATTGTGACTAACCGTTCTCCTGTCTTTTGCAAAACAAGTATTTCTCTTGGTTTCAAAGTCGATTCTGCGGTCTAAAAACATGAGAGCGAGCTGCAAAATGAAAATCGGCGCGTCTCCGATAAATGTGTTTTTTCAAATTATGTTCGACTGGTTGGAAATTGACAACAATGATTATATATATATATATATATATATATATATATATATATATATATATATATATATATATATATATATATATATATATATATATATATATATATATATATGTGTGTGTGTGTGTGTGTGTGTGTGTGTGTGTGTGTGTGTGTGTGTGTGTGTGGTTGTGTGTTTCATATTTATCTCCTGATCTCCTGTAGATATTGATAATATATATCTCCTATCTCCTCTCCCTACTTAACGCAAAAAGGAAAAATAAATAAAATGAAAATAATAAATGATTCTGGAATTTGTTTAAGTTTCGTGATTAAATCAATTTTTGCTTGGTTTCAATTTAATGCTTTTCTTTTGTGTAAACACCTAATCAGACACCTTGTACTTTCTGGGCAATAATCAGTTTAGTTTCTCACACCATCGACTGACTGTCTTGTTAAGGTCTTGAGCTGTATGCATCATTTTACATCGCTAATACCCGCAAGTTACAATGAAGGCCATGAATTGGTTCAACAATATTATCAAGGAAGCGATTTAAAGTATTACATGTTACTGATTCACAAAGCTTCCTAATTAACAAATCATCAGAAAGCCTAGTACAAATGAATTTACTTATGTGCTCGTTCATTCTTGAGTCGTTGTGGAGATAGAAGGCAATCACTTTGAGCTCTCCATCTCTAAAATCCATTTTAATTGTAAAAGGCAATCTCTTTTACCCCTCCATGCATACAATCCATTTTAGGTGTACGAGGATTCAAAATGTTAGACATATTTGTATCCAATGGCTACTATAGCCTTATTCGATTCTTTAAAACGGTTACATACTTTTATCCCAAAGCCTTTGTAAACGGTCGCTTGAACTGATTTGTCTTCGGGTAGATGTGAAGAATCCAGTTTTAAAAACCGTACTGGTGGCAACTAGTTTTAGTCCTTATAAAATTACATCCGCCAATAAAGTAAAGTGCTTTACATTTAATTCTTCGTTTTAAAGTGCATGTGTACGGTGTTAGAGCAAATGATTCCTTTTTATATCAGGTACAAACTCCTTGAAGCTCTCTAACCCAATGCTAGATATGGCATCATAAAACCTTATTTTTTGTTACGTTATGAAGTATTTTTTTCACAATTTGTCTTGATCTTGAAACGGAAAATTAATAAAATCAGTTCATTCAATCTACAGATGCCCAAATCAATTTTAAACTAACAATACTCCCGAGTGATTTGTAGACCTTCACATGTTGAAGCTGTTTGTCGTTTAAACTAGTCCACATTGATTGTCTAGTTAGATATGTTTGTCGTTTAAACTAGTCTACATTCATTGTCTAGTTAGATATGTTTGTCGTTTAAACTAGTCCACATTCATTTTCTAGTTAGATATGTTTGTCGTTTAAACTAGTCCACATGGATTGTCTAGTTAGATATGTTTGTCGTTTAAACTAGTCCACATGGATTGTCTAGTTAGATATGTTTGTCGTTTAAACTAGTCCACATGGATTGTCTAGTTAGATATGTTTGTCGTTTAAACTAGTCCACATTGATTGTCTAGTTAGATATGTTTGTATTGCTAGAAGCTCAGGCCTTGGATAACTATAAACGACAGCAAGTGTTACACGATTGTAAATTTCTGTTCTTTGTCCTTTTTTATTCTTCTCATCTTATTATTTTAATTAGCGTTTATAATTCACGTGTTATGGTTGCACTATGTTTGTGTGACTCTGTGAGAGAGAGATTTCTCTGCTTATATTCTTTTCAAGAACGCTTTATTAGCTTTGGTTAATTTGAGGGTTATTCAATATAGCGTATTCTACTTTCTTCTTTATTATTTTAAATGTGATTTATGTTTCCCTGTCATGTAACGTACTTTGCAAAGTTTAATGGTTGGTTGTCTTTGATACTTTTTTAAAATTTTCCTTTACTTGTCTATTATTTTGATTTTGCTTTCTTATTATAAGCTTGTGTTACCTAATATGCGATTGTGTCATGTAGAATCACTACATTATTAATGTCTGAAAACTGACACTACTCATGTGTCAAACTTTGAACCGAAGAAATGCAGGTGATGCGTTGCGTTCTTTTCTGCGAATTAAAATAGCATTGATTACACTAAATTGCATGGCGGATTTCGAAACCAGTCAGACTATTGTGAATGACATTACCCTTGAACAACGACTAATTGATTCTGCCTAGTCTGCAATGTATAAAGGCATAAAGGCAGAGTTGCGCGTAAAGTCTGTTGCATACTTCGCTTATTTACAATATTGGAGTGCAGCAATGACTGTGGTAATTTAGTGTTTGGACCCCTGATCAGGTGTTTGATTTTGTTTCGCACATTTGTGTCACAAATAACAGGATGGTGGTGGTGTAAAGCGTTGATACAGAAAACGCCCGACCGGAAGTACATTCGAAACTAGACTGGTAACCGGAAATAGGTTTTGGAATATATTACTGTGCAAATATATCCAGACCTGAATCGCGTACCCGTTTACAGCCAGCTGCAATGCAAAGCACGCAGTCTAGAATTGCAGCTTCAAACCGCAAATATTAATTTTGCTGTTTTCGACAAAACATCTGAATATCCAGATATAACCGAGTTCTACCTGAGCATAGTAGTAGGGAAAAAGGCTGGTTCTGTCTCCGGGACCTCTCCCCACCCTCCAAACAAATATAAATTGCCACCTCGGAGACCCTCCAATCCTCACCCCAAAACGATTTTCATTTTTAGCAAGTGCTGGTTCTAGCTCAAATATAATCCAAGACCTCTCCCCACCCTCCAAACAAATATAAATTACCACTTCGGAGATGGATAAATCAGGAAAGATAGGGATTGTCCAGAATAACTCATAATCACAATATCATAAAACATGCAGAGGATAGGGATTTTCCAGAATGACTCATAATCATGTGATTTTCTAGAGTATTATAAAACATGCAGAGGACAGGGATTTTTCAGAATGACTCATAATCACAGTGTCCTAGAACATGCAGAGGATAGGGAAAACTCAATCATATGATTTTCTAGAGTATCATAAAACATGCAGAGGACAGGGATTTTTCAGAATGACTCATAATCACATGATTTCCTAGAGTATCATAAAACATGCAGAGGATAAAGATTTTCCAAGTGGATTTTTCAGAATAAAACTATAAAAGCGGTCAGAATTTTCTTCTTAGCCATTGCGCTGCTGCACTTTCAAGAGGACATCTTCACCGAGCGAAACTAGGTAAGTGAAAATTTTCAAACATTATTTCATACCCTATCATTATCATACTTTTTTTAATAATCTTTTTCATACCTGCTGACTCTCATTGATAGAATATCCGTTAACATACTGTCAATAATACGAAACTCACGTATTAAATCGTCCATATCATATTTTACACCTCGCAAGTAAGATTGTATCTGATCAAGTAATTTTTTGTAAGTTATACTAGCTGTTTTGCAGGCATTTTTTTTAATCACAAGTCGAGGCTCAATTTTTTTACACGCTGTTGCAAGAGAAACACCAATGCCCGATATTATTAACAAAAACGGATTTAATGATGCTCCACTTGAAATTATACCAGAGCTGGTCATTAGCAGTGGTAAATACGATATTATCCGAAGTATTTTGCTATAGTATTTATAACATTCTTTTACACACCAGAGGTTTTTATGATATCTGTAATATTGCATTAGTGAGTCAACATCTTGTTTTGGAATTTCTTCTGAAATGTGATTGAAATCGATGATTTGTTTTTTCATTGTACAATATTTTATACAAAGACAAAAGTTCTAGCGTCAGCAATCGAATCGAGAAACTCGCGGAATTTATTATTTTTAGGATCAGCTATAAACTCTCTATACTTGTCATAAACATCTGACGAAGTATCGTCATATCGTTTATCTGTTAGTACATACTGTTTCTTTAACCAAGCGTATGAATCAAAACTATTTCCTACTTCACTCTCATACAAATCTGTTTTATTTACAAAATTACTGTAATCGATTTCTGTTTCATCAATATACCCTAAAACTAAGCTCAACTGATCTAACGTGTAATATTTGAGAACAAGATGCTGTCTGATAATTACATATGCGACTACGAAATTTGCTAGCATCAATTTCTTAAGCTGATCTAGGTCAACTGTAAGAAGACCAACATCAAAAGCTACTTTTAACATAACTTTCTCATATGGTTTTGTGAGTATTGTTTTAACTTCGTTGTAATAATTTCCTAGTGACAGTTGTCTAGAGTATTGTAATGATGGAAATGGAACATCGTCTTCCTCACTTATATCATAATAAGAATCAGACTTTACTTCCAGCTTTGTTTGTTTGACCTCTTCAAAAAACTTTTCTCGCTCATCATCACTAAGATTACTAATTTCATCGTCTAAAATTTTGATTATCTTTAGAGACTTGTTAACAATAATCGGATCAAATTCTGGGTCTTATTTACGTATCATTGGCAAAATTGCGTTTGCGTATACTTTAATAATTAACTCTGCGTCTGACGTCATAGTAACGATTTTAACCAAGGTTTCTTTGTCATGGTAGTACATGCCGAGATTCTTAAAAATATCTCGTTTTGAAAAACTATCATATAACTTTTTGTTTCTTTTTATTCTCATTTTTTTATTTTCCACTAGTTTGTCAAGACGAGTATGATTTTCGTTTATTCGTCTTTCTTCCAGTGTTCTTCCACTATAAGCTCGTGCTTTTATTAAGTCTGATTTTATTATCAAATCTATATTGGACCAATCAAACTCGAGTAATATTTTTTTAAATATAATTTCAACTTGTTTTTGTTCTTCTAGACAATCATCAGATGACAGTATCTGCTTATAATATCAAAGTGTTCTATTGCTTTTTTCAGTTGTGGTCCTCGCATATGCACAACACGAATAAAATTAGCAAAATCTGCTGGCAATGTTGGATTGTTCAATGATTCGATGTTAAGTTTTTTCAAACTTTATAACATTTTTGCTATTTCATTAACGGCTCCAACATCTTTGTTGGGGTTTAAACTATTATCATAAAATTCTCTTGCAATGGTTATAATTGGTGGTTCTGACATTATTTTATTGCATTAGATTAAATTTGATCATCAAGTGTATGTATTTGAAATGCTGTCAATCCTGGAAATGGATGTTCAGCAGCTAAAACATTATCTCGAAAATAGAAGTACTTGTTAACAGTGTTTTCTGTCGGGATTGTAAAATATCGTGTTGTTGAAATGTAAGTGTCTGTTGTGCTATACAATGTTGTCCAGTTGATATCGTCATTTGATCCTTCCAATTGCCAATTATAAAATTCGACCAACACTAGAGTTTAATCGGCCTCGCAAATGAAATTGCCAAACAGCAACGGCATTGGGACATTTAATTTTAATCCAAAAGTTTTCAACTTCTCCGTTGGTCGTCCACTCGTGTCTGTCAGAGAAAGCGTAATAAGGATAATTTTCAAGATAATATGTTGATGCGCTTACCTCAAACCCAACTCGATTGTCAGTTGCTTTATAAAGTGTTGGAATATATCCAACATTGTTTTTAGTTCGTTTTATACCACAAGACAGACTATCAACATATGCTTTATTTGTCAGATCATTATGGCTAACTGGAACATACGTCGTAGTTATTTTTTTGACTCTCATGTTTATGTTGCCTGACATTGGTCCACCAGATGTTTTTAAATATGGGGCAAGTTCTTCTTTTAACTGACCATAACTAACAGCATCAGCATCATTAGTTGGTGGTGAAGTTGTCGGTAATCCAGTTATTTTTGAATTTAACATAAACAGGTTACCTGTCATTGTATCGCGTGCACAACTTACCGCTTGAGTTTGATTTAATTTTTCTGGCGAATATGCAGTCTCTAAATTTATAATTTTTTTCCCTGACATGTTGATATTACCTATAACCGTTCCAACGATTTTATCAAGTTTGTTATCATCCACATACCTCAACTGTGCATAACTTACCTCTTGTGTATAATTTAAGTTTGGTGGTGGATACCTGGTCTCTAAATTTATTTATTTTTTTCTGACATATCTAAGTTACCGCTTAAAGTTCCTCCTGTCAACGACAACTTGTTGTCATCAACAGATTTTAGTTGTGCATAACTGACAGCTTGTGTAAGGTCAACTCTTACTGGTGGATACACTGTTTCTAAACCTAGTACTCGTTGATTCGACATAAACAGGTTTCCTGTCATTGTGTCACCGGATTTTTTCAGGTAACCCGATAAATCAATCTTGCCGTTTGTTATTGTTGTTGTACTTACAGCTGATGAATCTACTATTAATGTTCCAAATTTTGTATAGTAGCTCATTATTTATTGTCCTACATAAAATTGTTAACATTAGTCAGTTTAATATAATATAAAATTATATAACAAACGATGGCAATATCGTTGATATTAAACTTTGATACAGAGCGGTTGGTGAAACATAAACATAACAATGAACTTCCAGATTGTCATTATCTTATTGTTGGGCGAACTGGATCGGGAAAAACAAATTTGCTAATGAACTTGATTCTTGGTGATAATTTTAACTACGATCGAGTTTATATTTACACAATTAATCCGCAGCAAGATAAGTACGAGCTCCTAAGCAAATATAATGACAAACTTCGTGATGATCTTGAGGCTGGTGAAGATTTTTTTATAATCAGACAACCAGAAGATCTTGTTCCAGTTAATCAACTTAACTCGGATGAACATAATATAGTAGTTTTTGACGATATTCCGCTAAATAATACGGAGATGAATAAAATAAGATCATATTTTTCACTGTCGCGTAATAAGAAATGTAATTCTGTTTATTTAGCTCAAGGTTTTTATAATGTTGACAGATTTATTCGGCGAAATACCGGTTGTTTTATATTATTTCCAGGACTGGACAATGTTGACGTTAGAAATATCGCGAACGAGCAATGCGGTGATGTGACAAAAGATAAATTTATCGAATTATATCATAAAGCTACAAACGATAAATATAACTTTTTCTTATTTGATAAACTTTCAAATGATCCAACTAAAATGTTTCGCTGCTGTATTGACATTTACTTGCAGTAAGGTGTTTTCCACTTCTTAAAATTTTATAAAATTTATATATAATAATTATGGATAAACGAGCAAAATATAGAAAACATATAGAAGATCTAAAAAAACTTGCTCAATCTCAAGCAGAATTTAAGCAAAAAGTACAGCAAGCACGACGTGGACAAGTAACTGCTGCAGAAACAACAGCTACGATTCTCAAACCAGTTACTGAAGCACTACTTGGAAAACAACCTGAAACTAAACCACTATCAGAAGAAGAACTTAAGCAACTGCAGGAAAAAGGTTTGTTAGGTTTACTCGGGGAAAAACCAAAAGAAGAAACCATAAAAATTGTAAACGAACTTGTAAGAAATATTGCTGATCCCGTTGCACGACAAGCCGAATTTGACAGGCTAATGAACAATCCTCTTGCACTTCAACATGCGATAGCAAGAATGACAGTTAATCCAGCCGCAATAAAAAAGATGATAGAAGATGTGTCGGAGCAACAAAAAATGATCCAAGAAAGTGTGATAAAAATAATGTCTGTTGGAGAATCTATAAAATTTTACAGAAAACAAGCTAGGAACAAAATATACGATACTGAATATAACGAATTTATTGAAAAATATTTAACAAAAGAAAATCTAAAAGATCTTGATAACATTAGAAATTGGTCAGAAGATGATTACAAAAAACTGATGGATATTTTACAAAAAGTATATAATGATTTTTTTGAAAGCTGACGAAGAAATTAAAAATGCTAGAAAAGAAGAAGTATTCCCTCTGTTAGATATAATAAGAGATGGAATTATTGCTGAGACTTTGTATACAGCAGCACAACAGTACAGAACTAAACCAGGAGGTTATAAAAAATGGAGTTTTAAAAGATTATTAGATCAGTATGAACGTAATCGAGATAAAAGATTACCAGAAGAAAAAGTAAAAACTGGAACTGGTGTAAAAATATTTACATCAACCGCCGAAATGATAGGCAGATTAATGCTATTAATATCATCAAAAGAAGCCGGGAATGTTAGCGCTGAAATTGATGATGAAATTATTGATATACTTGATCATCTAAGATCGGAAAATTTATTAACATCTGACGAATACGAAACTTTACACCGCGACTTAATCGCGGAGATTTAATATAAATCAAGGCGATTTAATATATAATTTTGTAAAATGTTATGTATAAATGTCAACAACATTATTACTAGACTCCAGTACAGCTGCGAAAGATAGCGCAAATTTTTCAGTAAATTATATTCCGCCAACAGAATTAAATCGCGAAAAACGGTATGAAATTGGACTAATTTCATGTACATGTTGGAATTCCATAGCTAACGTAAAACCTGGTGTCAACGACGAATTTACATTTATTTTAATAAGATGTGATGTGATTATGATTTTTAACGTAGCTTTAACAATTTTTCAGTCATATCGCTACGATGTCTGCAGTGTGGCAGTTTATAGTGATGTCTAGCACTGGGGCATCATGCCGCAGACATGTAGCATGATGTCCCACCCAGTCACATTATCCTGACACCAAGCCGACCAGTCCTAACACTAACCTCTTAATGCTGAACGCCAAGCGGGGCAGCTGTTAACCTCTTAATGCTGAGCGCCAAGCGAGGCAGCTGTTAGTACCATTTTTGTAAGTCTTTGGTATGACTCGACCGGGGATCGAACCCACGACCTCCCGCATCCGAGGCGGACGCTCTAACCAGTAGGCCACCGGAGCGGTCATTTCAATAAGAGACACGCAATGGAAAACATTTAAAATTCCAAATGGAGCTTATAATATCACTGACCTAAATAAGATAATAAAAGAGCTTATAACAAAAGCTGGCGGTGTAGCTGATAAGTTTGATCTAACACCAAATTATAACACATTACGCGCTAGATTAACATTAAAAAATAATATGTTAGTCGATTTTTCATCAGCATCAAGTATTGCATCGCTGATCGGATTTACTCATAATAAGTATGGACCTTATGCGCCAGTAGAAACTTTAACGTTTGACGGTGAACTGCCGGTAAATATAACTGACGTAAACACAATATTAATAAATTGCTCTATTGCTTCTGGATCTTACTCAGCCCAGGGCAGTAGAGGGCAAACAATATATAGTTTCTTGCCAGATGTTCCACCAGGTTCTCTCATGCAAATTAGTCCACGGCAGGTTATTTATTATCCCCTAAATGTTGAAAATCAAATAACAACAATAAACATGCAGTTGACAGATCAATCTGGACGACAGCTAGATAAGAACAACGAGGTTGTTACCTATTATTTACACTTACGCGCGATCGCTTCGTGATTGGCAATAAAAATTATGCAACCTCAGATATAATGAAACAGAGAAAAAAATTTCATAGAAGCAAAATAGTCGGAGGATTTTTGGGAAATATAGTTACTAAAGTTATTGAAAATATTCCGGGAATCGCGCGTAAAGTTGCACCAATTGCACTTGACGCAGGTAAAGCTTTTGCAACTGGAGCTGCATCTGCCGCTGGAACTGCGGTGGGACAAAAAATAGCTGATAAAATTAAAGGCGCGCCGTCTGCATCTGAGATAAAACAAGTTATATCAGAAATCGCTCCAACAAAAGAAACGCAACGTGCTATGATAACAACAACAAAAAAACTTTTATCACCAAAGGGCGAGTAGATTATACAAAAATTAATATCTGAAGTAACAGCGCCGCAATAAAATTTTATATAATCTATTAAATAAAAAATGTCTGTTAAAAATTATCTCGATTTAGCAGAAACTTATGACACCGATGACACTGTAACAGAATTTGAGTATGTTGAGTATCTCGATGAAAATTCTAATGAACCAAATAAAGCTGGTATTAGAACATTTAATACTCGAGACGAGGATGTATTTCTACTGCCACATAAGGCAATGTTAGAAGTTCGCGGTCAGATTATGACAGTGGCCAATCCACCTGCTGCAATTGCAGTTGGAGCAGAAGTAGCTCTTATAAATAATGGCTGGTGCTCATTCAAAAGTGCTAGAAATCAACCAGCTAATCAAACTGTTGAAGATATTTCGAGTCACCTACAAGTTGCAAGTACAATCGTAACTATTATTTCGTTTTCCGATGATTATTCAAGACAACTGCAACGAACATGATGTGGTTTAAAGATACTGGAACTGGTGGTTTAGCCGTGTCGAATGAACTTTTCTCCAAAGGTGTTTTAGTTCACGGAGCTGATGCCGCTGCAGATGTTGTAATTGTAAGAAATTTTCTTATTGCTAATGCTAACAATTTTGATATAGCCGCACCAGATGCAGCCGCTAACGCAGACGCTACAAGACTTTCTCTTACTGCTGCTTGTAACAATCTTGGCATGACACCACCAGGAGCAGCTACAGACGGTGTTGTAATGTTAGATTTAGTTAATAAAGCAATTAGCGTAAAAATCCGCGTTACAATGAAGGTTATACCAGAAGAAAGGCACTTGCAGCAGTATCACGTCAAATTACAATGATGCTGCCATTAAGTACAATATTTGGCTTTTGTCGCGATTATGATAAAGTATTTCGTGGAGTTAAACATACACTTATTTTAGATCGGGCAGAACAAAACGACTGCTTGTTTAGGTCAGGCGGAGCTGATGTACAATTTATCGTAAACAAACTTGCGTTTTGGATCCCACGAATAACGCCGTCGATCACTAAAATGTCGGAATTAAATAATATGCTTGAAAACCGCACAAACAAAATTTATTTTCAGCAACATAAAATATATCAAACAGCAGTTCCAAATACTACAGACTACACATGGCGAGTCACAACAACATCAAGCGAACAACCGCCGAGACATTTATTTGTTGTATTTCAGCAACAAGCGCGACGTGGTAACCAACAACAAAATAATGCAATATTTGACCACGCCGATGTTAGACTAATATATGCTAGACTAAATTCGAAGCAACATCCGGAACGAGCAATAGAATGTAATTTCGCAGATGACGCCAATAAAAATATTACTCGACCTTACATGTATCTGCTCGACGCAGTGCAAAAATATCAAGATATTTTAAAAGGATGGATCCCAGATATCAGTAGAGGAATTTCGTACACTTTATCCAATATTTTATTTTGATGTTAGTAAACATAGCGAGCCAGCAGTTGATTCGACAGCTGATATTGAAATTACCTGGACACTTGGAGCAGTCCCAGTAGCGCAGTTGTACGTGTACGCGTTAGTGATCAGCGACAGATTTATTACGATTGATTCCGTTGGAGGCAAAATGACAGTCCAAGTTTAATCTGCAATCTGTATATAACATGACAAAATATATTGTAAAAGAAATATATTTGACTGATGGTCAAGTTAAAAAATTAGCAGCTGCTGTTGCAAAGCAGAGACAGGTATCATTAAAAATCAACCCTGACATTTCCAAGGGTATTTTAACAAAATTAATGTTGACAAAAAAAACAAGTAAACAGGTACGATCGTAAAAAACCTTTTGTTTTAAATTTAAGTGCCGCACAAATAACAGCGATGTCAAAACAAGGTGGTTTCTTCGGTCCGGCACTATCTGTACTAGCTAGCACAATAATACCAAAAATTTTACCTATACTAGGAACGCTTGGACTAGCAGCAGCGTCTGGAGCAATATCTGGCGCAACGAAAAAAGCAGTTGAAGGTCGTGGAATTGTTGGCAGTGGTATAAAGAAAATAGTCTAAAGATAAATTTTATGTGATTGATAAATATAATGCCACAACGAAGAAAAACAGCAACGAAAAAAAAAGAAAACAAGGAAACGTCGGCGGACGAAACAAGGAGGATTTCCTCCAATAGCTCCACTTTTAGCGGGACTAGCGGGAAGTTTACTACCAAATCTGCTAGGAATAGGAGGACGAGGACTAACATTGCCGGGAACACGGCCACCTCGCTAAGTCACTTTGATATACTTGATAAGTTAGGATCGGTTCCCAGATTTCACGGAGTTGATTCTAAAGATGAATTCGACACCGAAGATGTTGCATCAGGTGGTTCGTGTGTGATAAATATACAAGATTTCAATGACGGCTCTGGTACACATTGGGTAGCAGTTTATAATAACAATTACTTTGTCTCGTTTGGACTTCCTCCGAGCGATGCAATAAAACAATATATAAACAAAAAATATAAAATAATATATTATTCGTCCAATCAAGTTCAACCTGTTGGAACTTCTGCTTGCGGATATTATTGTATAATGTTTATTAAACAAATGTTTCAATCACCTGACAATGTCAGGAAATTTAATCTTTTAAAGTTTATTTTACAGTTTGACAAGCAACCTTCTCGCGCTAATGATGAGATTGCAATAAATTTTTGTAAAGCTATCTAAAGCTTGCAATTAATTTTATCTAAACTTGTGTATATAATGTCAACATATTGTCTCAAATGTAAAACTAAAACAGAAAATATTAATGAAACAACAGAAATAACAAAAAACAACAGGACGATGCTGAAAAGTATTTGTGCAATCTGCGGAAAAAGAAAAAGTATGTTTTTAAAGAAGTCGTCGGGAGCTGGTTGCCCTGATATTGTCAGAGACGTTATTTTAGTAGATGACTGAAAGTTATTTAGTAGACGACTGAAAGTTATTTAGTGGATGACTGAAAAACAATTATTGTAAAAGTTATTTAAATAGAATGATATGCAACTGCGATTCTGACAAAGATTTATGTCTTGAGCAAAATAAAATTGTCACATACTGTCAAAGTTGCAACAACAGAGAAATAATTGGTTTTGGTATAGATATACATAAATTAATTGGCAAATTGCCGAAACCAAAAGGCGGTTGGACATTGCCAGGCCATAAATATACTGGACCTTATAATCCTCTTGATAAACAACTTGACGAAAACGATAATCCGCTGCCAGGACAAGAGCCTTACAATCAAGTTGATGCAATAGCAATGCGCCATGATATCTGTTATCGTGATATCGAACGTCCTGATAACGCTTGTGCAGAAAACTCAAAATCGGACTGTGATAAAGTAGTGTTAGACGAACTTCGTGATATGGAGCCGACAAATATGCGAGAACGTTTTGATAGAAGGCTGGTACAGGGTTTTATTGGAGCAAAATATAAATTAGGACTCGGAGAGTCTCGACTTAACGAAAAATCGTACGATGAAATCGTCAATGATAATAATAAGAAATCGCTTGCAGCTGAACTACACAAACCTAATAAAAAAAAGCTTACATGACGTAAAGTTGTCGCAAATGCCGTTGATGATATCTGGGCGATAGATTTAGTAGATGTATCAAATCTAGCTCAGTTTAACTTTGGCGCTGATGGCGCTCCAAAGAAATACTTGTTTAATGTTGTAGATATTTTTAGCAAATATGCTTTTAGTGTTCCAGTTTCAGATAAAACAGGAACGTCGATAACTGATGCGCTAAAACAAATAATAACAACTACTGAAAGAAAACCGAACAGAATCTGGAATGATCATGGAGCGGAGTTTTTCAATAAAAAATCTGAGTAGTTTTTAGAACAAAATAATGTTAAAAAATATGTTACAGGAAACGAAGGTAAAAGGGTTGTCGTCGAGCGATTTAATCGCACGCTAAACGAAAAAATACACAAATATTTGACAGCTAAAAATGCCAATAAATATATTAATGATCTTCCGCAGATAGCTGACGAATATAATAACACGAAACATCGAACCACTAAACTGTCTCCAAACGACGCAATTAAAAATCCGATTCTTGCAAATGAAAATATGTACCGCAGACATAAATTTAAAGTCGGTGATAAAGTTAGAATTTCTCTGACGAAAAAAGTATTTGAAAAAGGATTTACTCCAAACTGGAGCGAAGAAGTATTTGTTGTTGATAAAGTACTTTTAACAATACCTGTAACATACGCGTTAAAAGATTTGTTAGGTGAGCCGATCATAGGTAGTTTTTATGAACGAGAACTACAGAAAACTGAACAAGATGTTTTCGTTATTGAAAAAGTTATCGGAAAACGCGGTGACAAAAGTTTAGTTAAGTGGCGTGGGTATAGCGATAAATTTAATAGTTGGATCCCAACTAAGTCGATGCAAAATTATTTATAATGTTATTGTAAATTTGTTCGTATTTCACAAGTACAGATTTACATTTGATAGTTTTACATAACGAAATTAATGTAATTTTCTTTCATTATCAACTGGCATTAAATTAAATATCTTAGCAAAAATAAAATCGTATTTTATGCTCCTTTGCTGGCCAGTTATTGTTAGATTTAAAAACGGTTTGATAAGCTGCCAAAATATTTGTTGCTCGGTAATAGTAAAATTAAATTTTATTATTTTTTTAGCAATGTGATACTTAACATTATATCGTCCAGTAGTTGGTCTGCTGTAATTTTTTCTGTCAGCGACAGTAACTACTTCATCATCGTCAGATTTGTTGTTGTACAAAATATCATCTTCGCTATAACTAGAAAATTTGTCTATATCGGTAGAGATTAAATTGTTGTTAGTGACTGTAAAATCTCCTGCGATTGTATCTTCCGAATATATTTCATCAAGTCTTTTCATCAAGTTCATATTATAATATACTTTTATCTAATTTATAATAATAATGACCAGCGAAACGAAATCTCCCGATGTAAAATATCATCAAAAGGTTAATATCTTAAATTACAAGGAATTGGCTGAGGCAGTTCGAAAATGTCTGTCGGGTTATAGTGCATATTCTGTTGACGTTATTGTGATGCCTGGCGAAAATGATAGGATATTACTAACAGCAGCAGAAAAAATAAACTTAATGATAGTGCTTTTATAACATTAAAATTTGATCGCGATGATATTTTGATGTTTGCACATAGCTGTCTTACTAAGACAGAATTACCAAATATAATTAATCATCATATCTAAAGATAATCCAAGAATTATATCTGCTTGAAAAAGCTGATCTTGTTGTTTCATCGGCAGCAAATTTTACTGCCCTGGGATTTATCTTGTAGTATTGAGCAGCAGATGAGATCGAAGGAAATTTGATTTCCTTATCTATTTTGAGATCAAATGAAACAACAGGTTTTGCTGGACGTTTAAAATTGTTACCATCACCACCTAGTCTATTTTTCACATTTTCCTGCTGGGTAACTAGTTCTAAATTTTCCAGTCGATTATCAGTTTTTACGTTATTGATGTGATTAATAACCAAACCATTAGGTATAGGTCCGTTAAACGTCTCGTAAACAAAACGATGGCTAAGATAACCAACTCTACCGGCTAGTGTTCCTCTGACAGTTATCATGAGATACCCCATATTATTTATAAAACCAACAACTTTTTTAGTTTTTCTTCTTCGAATAATTCTCTTATCATTTACCTCGTATAAATCAAATACCGGATGAGGTTGATACTCATCTTGTAAAGCTAAATTTTCAATATTGTCATCACTAATCGAGCCATTTACTCGATAAACTCGTTGTCCTTCTGGAATATCATCGCAGAACAAAGTATAAATAAAATCTTTTCTAAACATTTCAATTCTATCTGTGTCATCACCTTTCACTGAAATTATCATACCAGCTGGAGTTGGTCTGCCAATAGATTTTTCAGATTTTATGTTAATAACCGAACCCAATGCATTTCCAGCATATAAGTTATACCTCGGATGAACATGATATGCTTCTTGCTTTTCCGCTGTCAATCTGATATATCTCAAAATTTCTGTCATTATACTATAAGCGTTTTATATCTCTAATTGATTTTTCAACTGGCGTGCGGTGAGTTATCGATCGAACAAATAATTAGATATATAATATTACACTATATATAACAATGTTGAAATTACGTGATATAGCCAAGAAGAGCCTTATGGGAGAACCTGAAAAAATAGCGACTGCCTTTATAGGATTTGACAACAGTTATCGGTTTGATAAACAAATCGTACTGGTAAATTTCACTGCAACAAATCTCTATCATTTGCTAGAGCCAACTGTAAAACGTGAACTTGAAAAACATAAGGGTCTAAGAATATTAGTGCAATATCATGTTATATTTTCAAAGCTACTTGTGACTAGCGAGGAAATCGCAGACCCTTACATTAATGCAAAATCAAGGCGTGTTTTGCTTGGGACTAATCTTTTGTCACTAGCTGATGAAATACACCAGGAAATTTGGAAAAAGATAGAAGAATTTACCGAATCGGGTTCGGGTTGGAAGTTTGAAATCATTACTGAAATTTTATTTCACACAATAAAATATAACGTATTACGCGGTAGTTCGTATACTGACCTGCCACAAAAAATAAAAAATAAAAAATGCTGTATAAACGTAAAGAACGTCGATAACAGATGTTTTCAGTGGGCTATTCTTTCTGCGCTATTTCCAGCAGAAAAAATGCTGATCGTGTTGACAAGTATATTAGTCACGTATCAAAATTAAATTGTAATGGCATCGACTTTCCAGTTGCAGAAAATCAAATACCAAAGTTTGAAAAGCAAAATAATGTTTCAATAAATGTTTTCGGACTAGATGAAAAAGAAAACGTCTATCCGAGTGATATTTCAGAAAAAGCTTCACAATCGACAATAAACTTGCTGTTTTATAAGAATCATTATGTTTGGATTAAAAATTTTAATGGACTAGTTGGCAGACAGTATAATAAACGAAATAAAAAAATGTTCTTTTGTTATCGCTGTTTACACGGTTGTAATGACAATGAAACATTACAAAAGCATTTGCAGTACTGTAGTGACGTACAACGAATAACAATGCCGTCCAAAGAAAACAGTTTATTACAGTTTGTCAAACACAATCACAAACTAAAAATTCCTTTCGTTATATACGCTGATTTCGAATGCTTACTTCAGCCTATACTTGGCGTAGAAAATAATCCTGACCAATCAAGTACAAGAAAAAATCAAAACCATATTCCATGTGGAGTAGCGTACAAGATAGTTTG
This sequence comes from Megalonaias nervosa, assembly GCA_016617855.1. NCBI lineage: Eukaryota > Metazoa > Mollusca > Bivalvia > Unionida > Unionidae > Megalonaias > Megalonaias nervosa. Next base: position 46,958 of record JAECUM010002128.1, read on the forward strand.
TTGTGCTGATTCTAGATTATCCAAACCAATCAAATTATATCGCGGTAAAATTCCAGCTGTTTGGCTTCTGAAGCAGTTAATTAGCGAAGTTGATAATATATTTAATCGTTTAAAACGAATAACTCCAATGATAAAACTGACATCTCAACAAGAATCTGATCACGAGCAAGCGGAATTTTGTCATATTTGTGAAAAAACTTTTGACTCGCCCGATAACAAAAAAGTACATGACCATTGCCATTTGACCGGACAGTATCGTGGAGCAGCTCATGATCAGTGTAATTTAAAATTTCATGCTCCAAATTTTATTACAGTTGTTCTTCACAACTTCCGAGGATATGATAGCCATATTATTGTAGAAGCTTTTGGTGATCCCAACATAATATCTCGTTTAAAACTTAATAACGTAATCAAGTGCATTCCAAATAATTTTGAAAAGTATATGTCAGTTACTTTAGGTAAGTTGCGTTTTATTGACAGCCTACAGTAGCACCATTAGATGAGCTAGTGAAAGGTTGTAGCGAGTTTGATAACCTACGAGACTGTTTTAGAGGTAAATATGATCTACTGACTAAACAAGGAGTATTTCCGTACGAGTATCTCGATGATTGGAGTAAATTTTATGAAACGTCTTTTCCTGAAAAGGATAAATTTTATTCACAACTCAAAAATGAAAATATAACCGATGACGAGTATAAATATGCACAAGATATTTGGAATAAATTTAACTGCAGAACATTTGGTGATTATCATGATTTATATTTGAAAACAGATGTTTTATTACTAGCAGATGTTTTTGAAAGTTTTCGTCGAGTAAGCTACAGCAATTATGGACTAGATCCTTGTTGGTAATATTCTGCTCCCGGGTTATCTTGGGACTCTCTGTTAAAGTTTAGTAAAGTAAGGTTAGAATTACTGACTGACGTTGATATGTTCAATTTTATCCGAGGCGGTATTAGCGTTATAACAAAGAAATATGCTGAAGCAAACAACAAATACCTAAAAGAGTACAATCCTAAACTACCTTCGAAGTATATAGTTTATCTAGATTGTAATAATTTGTATGGTTATTCTATGGCAGAACCAATGCCTTTTGGTGGATTTCGTTGGATCACATCTGAACAATTTCTATCGGAGACAGAAAAAAAGATACCCGACGATATTTCGTATTTCGTTGAAGTTGATCTCGATTATCCTATTTCGCTACATAATTTACACAACGATTATCCTTTCTGTGCAGAATCAATGATCAGTAATTATAGTTTGTTATCTCAAGAACAACAAGCGATAGCATCACCAAGACAAAATTCTATGGTAAAAAAACTAGTACCAAATTTACTCGATAAAAAAAATTATGTTTTGCATTACAAAGTTTTAAAACAAGCAGTAGATGCTGGTCTTGTTTTGAGGAAAGTTCATAGAGTTTTAAAGTTTATTCAGTCGCCGTGGACGAGAGGTTATATTAACTCAAACACTTCGAGAAGAGCTGTAGCGAAAACCGATTTTGAAAAAAAAAACTTCTTTAAGCTTATGAACATTTCCGTTTTTGGTAAGACGATGGAAAATATTAGAAAACGAGTAAATATCGAGCCAGTTAATAATATCAATCGCAGAAATAAACTTGTCGGACGATGATTTTGTTAGCATGAAAATTTTTGATGAAAATCTTGTCGCGATACAAAGAAGAGAAACAAATCTAAAACTAAACAAGCCGATTTACGTTGGAGCTTCCGTGTTAGATTTATCGAAGTGGCTCATGTACGATTTTCATTATAATTTTGTTAAAAATCAGTGGCCGTCCAGTAGGCTATTGTTTACTGATACCTACTCGCTCTTGTATGAAATCGAATGTGAGGACGTCTATCAGGATATATATGATAATCGACATCTGTTTGATCTTTCCGATTACCCTCGTGACAGTAAATTTCATGATGACACAAATAAAAAGGTTATTGGTAAGTTCAAAGATGAAATGAACTCGAGCATCATCAAATACTTTATTGGATTAATCTGTAAAATGTACACGGTATTGTTAGACAATAATAAAAAAACGAAAAAAGCAAAAGGTCTGCCTCGCGATTTTGTTAAAAAGTTTATGAAATTTGATGATTACAAATACGCGCTTGACGGCGGTGTTAGTTTTATAAGAGCAATGGCTATTCAAACAAATCATCATAAACTCGAAACAGATGTCATCATCAAACGCGGTTTAAGTAATTTTGATGACAAACGTTATTGTGAAAATAGAGTAGATACATTTGCACTTGGGTACTGTCACAATGATAGATCTATACTCGATGACTAAGGTATGAAATTTTATGTAAACAATAAAAATAATGTTTGAAAATTTGACAGTGACAAATAGCTACAATAGCAAGATCAAATATCTAATGATGGACGGCAGACAGTTGACAGTTGAAGTTAATAATGAAATATCAGGTATATGTTTCAGCAGCAATAACGTTGCTGGTGGCAAGCTAAAACTTTCACTTATCAGATCTGATGACAGCGAGTATTTCAGTTACCTTGAACAATTGAGCCAGACGTTATCAGCGGAATTTAAAAATTTTCATGGTCCGATAAGTCAGCAAAAATATACTAAACTTACCATTAATCTCGATCGGTCAAAAGTATATTTTATCGACAAAACATATCCTCTTAACAAGCCGCAAATAAACGATTTGTTCGAATCTCGTCGCTGTGTGAGCAGTAAAGTAAAGTTTAGTCTCTATTATCGTGATGACGAAATATTTCTAATATCAACGGTTGAAACATTGATTATTGGTGACGAGGTATGAACAATAAAAATAATGTTTGAAAATTTTCACTTACCTGGTTTCGCTCGGTGAAGATGTCCTCTTGAAAGTGCAGCAGCGCAATGGCTAAGAAGAAAATTCTGACCACTTTTATAGTTTTATTCTGAAAAATCCACTTGGAAAATCTTTATCCTCTGCATGTTTTATGATACTCTAGAAAATCATGTGATTATGAGTCATTCTAAAAAATCCCTGTCCTCTGCATGTTTTATGATACTCTAGAAAATCGTATGATTGAGTTTCCCTATCCTCTGCATGTTCTAGGACACTGTGATTATGAGTCATTCTGAAAAATCCCTGTCCTCTGCATGTTTTATAATACTCTAGAAAATCACATGATTATGAGTCATTCTGGAAAATCCCTATCCTCTGCATGTTTTATGATATTGTGATTATGAGTTATTCTGGACAATCCCTATCTTTCCTGATTTAACCATCTCCGAAGTGGTAATTTATATTTGTTTGGAGGGTGGGGAGAGATCTCGGATTATATTTGAGCTAGAACCAGCACTTGCTAAAAATGAAAATCGTTTTGGGGTGAGGATTGGAGGGTCTCCGAGGTGGCAATTTATATTTGTTTGGAGGGTGGGGAGAGGTCCCGGAGACAGAACCAGCCTTTTTCCCTACTACTAGCATTCCATAAAACTGAATAGATCACGATTGCATGCATCACATCATGACCTAAACCTGTCCAAGTTCTTTGCACAATGCACCAGCTGGTCATTTTCAATGCAAAACACGTTTGGATAACACTTAAGAAGGTAAAGGGGTTAGAATTGATGTACTTGAACGTCATAAAAGAGGAATTTCTTGCCAACTCTCTTCAAACGACTCATCAAAGTTCACTATGTGGTAAAACCTCGCTCCTGCTGGGTCTAAAGAGGTGATGGGACCAATTAATCTACATTGCTGAAGTTAATGATGCATATGATGAGCAAAATGTATTCTCGCAGCTGGTTAAACACTTATTACGAACTAAAATTAAGTACAAATATAATAATCTGATATTATGAGTAAACATATGGAGGTTAATGCTACTATCTGATCCATCATTTACCGTATCATTCAGTAACGGTCTATCTATCTATCTATCCACCATCCACCCATCCGTCTGTCTATTTATTTATGTATCTATCGACCTTCCACCTATCTGTCCGTCCGTCCGCCATTATATCTATCTATCTATCCACCATCCACCCATCCGTCCGTCTATCTATCTATCTATCTATCTATCTATCTATCTATCTATCTATCTATCTGTCTATCTATCTATCTATCTATCTATCTATCTATCTATCTATGTGTGTGACAGTTTCTTTGCTTGTGCAAGTGTAAAGTTTAACTCTGTAGAGAAGCTGTATATACTTGGTTTTGGTAATTATGTATATCCTATTTTGGTAATTATGTATATTCTGTTTTGGTAATTATGTATATCCTATTTTGGTAATTATGTATATTCTGTTTTGGTAATTATGTATATCCTATTTTGGTAATTATGTATATTCTGTTTTGGTAATTATGTATATCCAATTTTGGTAATTATGTATATTTTGTTTTGGTAATTATATATATCCTATTTGGTAATTATGTATATCCTATTTTGGTAATTATGTATATCCTATTTTGGTAATTATGTATATCCTACTTTGGTAGTTAGGTATATCCTATTTTGGTAATTATGTATATTTGTTTTGGTAATTATGTATATCCTATTTTGGTAATTATATATATCCTATTTTGGTAATTATGTATGTCCTATTTTGGTAATTATGTATATTCTGTTCAGGTAATAGTTATAAAAGTTTATCCCCATATGAACAAAGGCTGATATTTCTCGTACGTGGCCATGACAATGCAATTTTCGTGTAAAATTTTTGTTTGCATTTAACTGAGTGCATGTACACAGGCTCATATTTCTCGTGTGTGCCCATGATACGTCATATTCAGGCTTGTATTTCCCGTACGTGCCGCAACTTAAAACCGTATCACCAGATAAAGAGGAACTTTTCTTGAGCATCTTTCACCGTTATGAATCATATGGGCAACTGATTTTAATTTTGACTGTAGGATGATTTAGATTTAATTTATAAGGATAATTCGTATTTGTTGTTGAGTGTTGTTTTTTTTTTTATCACTTCACTTTACGGAATCCACTGTTGCTGTGCATAGTTCCAGATTTACATGGAAGTACTGTAATAACGGGATGTAACAACGGGCGGGGGGGGGGAATAGTTTACTTTTTTACATGGCATATATTTATCCACACCTTCTAGCATTCATATGATATCTTTTTGATATCTATCTATCTATCTATCTATCTATCTATCTATCTATCTATCTATCTATCTATCTATCTATCTATCTATCTATCTGACTATCTATCTATCTATCTTGAATAAACTGACAACAAACTTTGCAAAATTAATATCTAACTAGCCTGAGGGCTTTCGACTATAAATGAGTCTTTTTCAAAGGCAAATACAAAACAGACACAAGACACTCAACCCCCCAACCCCCCGGGAAAAACCGTTGAGGTTATACAGCTTTACATTATTATTTCTGCAGGAATGAAAGCTTGAAATTTTTTATATTAGATCCAGTGCACTTGATAAGACTGTTATTCGCCAAACATAAAGATAATTTATGGGACTGTAAAATATTGATAGGCTGCTTAAATTGTTTCAAGTTATATTTTCTTCCAATATGTACATAGATAAGTGTAGGCTGTGTGCAGGAGGACAGAAATCAACTCAATTATGCTGTTCTGTTAAAGACTGAATTCTGAGAGACGGAATTCAGAAGTGGAATTCTTATTCATACGTACCTGAGTAGTAGTCCTTACATAAGATAAAAGCAAAATATCATTTTTTTAATTCTTTGAATTTTTACCTTGAACTTTGGACGCTTGCTTGCCCCATTATCTAATGCAAGAAAGATTCGGCTTTTTATAATTATATTGTTCATAATGAGATATTAAGCTATATCAGTGGGAACAAAGGGATATCGCCAGAGCAGCAATACCTCTTTCATCGCAGCCGTAGCGGTAGCACTTTTGGAACTACTTTCTTCTCCCATTTAGGAAATAGATCTGCCCTTATATATCGTATTAAAATATGTATTTCCATATAGTCCCATTTCATTTTTGTTTTCTTCTTTTTCTTTTTCTGTCACTGTCACCATCAGGATGCAAAGTTATAAAAATGTTTCAAAACTGTAGATACGTATGTATATTTCATCAATAAGGAGGTGCCATCAAATATGCCTTAAAAGGAACTCCAAACAACCAAAAGTAGGCGTCAAGTACTAACTAGTTTTAAAACTGACATGAACTGTTGTTATTCGATATTCTGTCACAGACACATTATAAGATGCGTTTTGCACTCCAAGACAAGGAACACATAGTTAGGACCAATGTTCGATTACATACAGAAATACAATTGTTTAGCGACTCTAACTCTCAATTCAATTTTATCATGTTTGTAAACGATGGAGAAGTCGAACATTTATGAGTTTTCATAGCAAGCCAAAATTTAAGTAACAATCAAAAATTGGGTGCAGCCTTTGTTACCGAAACAGACGGCAAAGTTGCCAAGGCCAACAATTCACGTTTAGAAGCAGAAACGAACAAAATAAAAAAAAAATCCCACGATCCACATAAGTAGACTCACAATCATTAAACTCTTTTGTTTAAAGATGTTTACGCACTGAAATCTGACGTACTTGACAGCTGCTGTGTTTTCTCCATGTTTACTGCATCAATCCGTGCAAGAATTGTGTCAAGAAAAATAAAACTAATCCCATTTTCTTTTGGAAACATTTATTAATTTTACAAAATACTTGATTTGAAGCATTATTTCTGCAAGCTAAATTTGTATGTATGTATGTATGTATGTATGTATGTATGTATGTATGTATGAAAATTATACAGCGAAACTGTAGAAAAAAAAAAAAACACTTAGACCAGGACAGAAAAGTTTATGTTTAAACTTGAAAAAAATCACGTAAAATAAAGTACCTAACAGACTTCAAAATCGTATTTGAATAGACTCAGTACCTAGGTGATTAAAAGACTATCAACTACATACGTGATTGCGACTTATATATAATTTACTAAATGTGAACCATTCCACTAAACAGTTGTCAATTAGTTATAATTGTGCTTTTGACGAACCTCCCCACCCACCCACCCACCCCAAAACAGGTATAAAATTAGATTATCTATAATACAATATTCCCAAAAACTTTCATTACTTATGGCTAAACCACTTGCTTCCACTTTGGTGAAATTGTTTTTGTTGTCCACAAACGTCAATCAGCCACAAAGAGATTAATTTTGTTTATATTCCATTGTGAGTCTGATAAGCATATATATATTACGATATGACCAAACTGTGCAACATAAGAACTTTACATTGAACACAACCACTCTTTCCCTCTAACACAACACCCTTAATCGCGTCCTTCTTTCCAACCAGCAAAACACTTTCAACCCCATCCCCTTTTTTCCACTAGCACAACACGTTCAGACATGTTCCTCTTATTATGTCCATTTATCAAGATGCTACCATGAAGTCCGTTTGTTTTCTTTGAATTAACCTATTCTTAGTATTGGTAACTTCGTCACCCATGTCAGTCAAACTGTAAGGATCATTCAAGTTTACTCTCAGGAGAATGCTCACAGTAAGTATGGTATCTCGGTGGTCGAGTTTCTACCGAAGACGTATTCACAGATCAAGAAAGACTGACGTATCTTATGATGCCGTTGGTAGCAATAAAAACAGTGTTCAAAATCCAGCCATCCCATCTTATGCAACATAGTCAAATCCTCTAATCCTAGAAGCAATGGGTTTTAATGGTATATATGGTTATTATTTGTGCATTAGGGTTGTTTTTGTAATGGGGGGGGTAAGGGGAGTGCATAATTTCAATTCAGTCTTGATATTTATTTCGGTACCGAAACTGCAAATGAATTAAATGGAGTGTTAACACCTCAGCAAGTCTGGAATGTTTCTAATCAGTCATGGTCGTGTATTCTGTCTCGTAACTTTGAATCAACTGTTTCTGAAACTTGCGAGTTTCAAAAACAACATAATCTGCTAGGAAATATCTGAGATGAAAATCAGACAGAAAATAAGAAAGACATTAATATTACTGCATTGATTACACCAAACCAGAAATCTTATTTAAGACATCGTGGTGTACCCAGAGCTGACAGATGATGAGGTATATCGATTACCTTCAGTCATAGGCGTAATGAATCAAGCCGGCATAAGCCAATAACGTCAGTTTTACTGATTTTCATCTTTCTCATTCTTGACACATATCAACACAGTGAGCACATTTCAGAATGAGATTCAGTGAGCCAAAAGCTCATCTAACAATCTGAAAATTAATGTTCGTTTTAAATTATTGTTGCTGTTATTTACTATTAACACAGCATCTTTAGACATTTTATATAAATATAAATATAAATTTTATATAAATTTAGACATTTTATATAAATGTCTACAAAACTGACGTTTCAAACATTGGTTTTGTGTGAAAAGTTCTTCTTAATCCTTGGGCCTCTTATTCGGTCCACGATATCAAACTGAAAATTAGAGCTTCCTCTATGTATTGCCATGACAAATGGTGACGCTTTTAGATTTTGTTCTCACTAAATCCGACCCTCTCCCTGCCCAGATGACCTTGACGCAGGGGTTGTAACAAAACAAACCAGTTACATATATGACACATTTTCTTTCATATTTGAAGTCTGGTTAAAGAATATTTTAAAAATGTCACTGTGACTGTTATTTTTATATCTTTGACATTTGACCCACTCCCAGGGACCCAGGCGTAAGCCCGAAACACCATATCTCTTTCGAAGATGGATATCACATGGGAAACATCTGTAGCAAGATTTGTCAATTTGTACTCAGAGATTTACAAGGGATGTGATTACAGGCAGACGGACAGACAGAAGGGGTATCACTATATTTCCAGCTAATGCGTGTGTATAGAAATTTATAATGGAACTTCTCCATGACTTTAGAGGGAAGAACTAAAGGTTATCAAGTGTATTATAAATATAGACTATCACAATTAAAAAATATAATCTATTATGGCATTCGTACTGAGGAAAATGGTTTTCGTGTTGTCTTAATGGCTTTCGATTAAATTTCTTAAGGATTGTTCAATTTCACTGATTCTTTCAAAGACATGTTACATTACACAAATTTAATTTCTGTAAAACACAACACGCTAATTATTGACAATGTTCCAATGCTGAAAACTCTGATGTAACAATTTACCACAAATTGTCTTTACTCAATTCAAAATGGGCTTATCGGATTCCATTTGCATGTGGGCATAATTGCAGTTGTTGTTATCATAAATACTTTTCCTTTTCGCTTTATCAGAATTAAATATAAATATACCTGTATTAAAGCACAAAAATGTCAACTTTGTGCATTCGTTTTTTACTTTTAGTAAAATGTTATTGAAACTCTTTGGTAACTTGCAATAAAACATTGAAACAATTCTTTGGTAATCTGTAATAAAATGCTGACAAAATTCTTTGGCAACCTGCAATAGAATGTTGAAACAATTCGTTGCTAATATTGGTAAAGTAAACCTGCTTAACCAATCGCTGCGAGCGAGAGTAAAATTATCTCGCCATTATAGCCAAGCATAACCTTACACGCTGATTGTACAAGCCAATCAACGTTTCTCTTCCAAACACAGTCACTTACCTACCAATAAAGCGGGCACTTCCATTGATATGTAAGTAGATTGTTACTATGTATTGTTGATGACTGGCTGACTTGGTAGAGCACCTCGACACAACCTCCACAGCATACGGTATGGAGATTAGCGCCAAAAAAAAAAAAAAAACTGATCACAAGCAACACCAATGGCATCAGTGCAGAAATAAAGGTCAGTGGACAGAAGCTGGAAAGAGTCACAAGCTTCAAGTACTTGGGATCAGTTATCACAGATGAGGGCTCCAAACCAGAACTACTTTGCAGGATTGCCCAGATAAGAGCAGCAATAACAAGGTTGAGACCAATATGGAAAGATACCAACATTGCTTTTGGTTCCAAAATAAGGCTGATGCGCTCGATTGTCATATCCGTCTTTCTGTATGCTTGTGAAACATGGACGCTCACGTCAGATCTACAAAGAAGGATTCAAACCTTCGAAATGAGATGTTACCGCAAGATCTTGCACATCTCATGCATTGACCATGTAACCAACGAAGAAGTCCACAACAGGATCCAACGAGTCATCGGATCCTATGAAGACCTCTTGACCACTGTAAGAAAGCGCAAACTGACGTGGTACAGTCATGTCTCAAGATCATCTGGACTGGCCAAAACAATCTTGCAAGGCACAGTGAGAGGGTGCAGAAGAAGAGGCAGACAGAAAAAGAGGTGGGAAGACAACATTAAGGAGTGCATAGGCAGGGGATTTGGAGATTCCCAAAGGGCAGTAGAGAACAGGGAAGATGGAAAGAATTGGTTGTGATCTCAACTGTGGTGCCCCAACGACCTCTTGGGTTAAGGGATTGATGATGACGACGACGACGACGACGACGACGATGATGATGATGATGATGATGATGATGATTGTTGATGAAGTATTTTTGCTTTTGCATACCCATGAAAAACGAGGAAATCTCAGCACAGAGAGCCACGGGTGGATAAGGAGTGTAGCGTATTGTCGCACATGACTTGCGAGGGTGCTTGATTTTATTTCCAGAATAAACAGTTATGTCAGCTACAAAATTGTTGACAAGTACATTTTTATTTATAAGGCCAATTTTATTTGAAGTAAGTTTGATGAGAATCCTACAATATTTTCAGTTAGTGTTGAGCAGTTAAGGAAATAATGTTCGAGCCTTGCATATTTTGAGTTGCCCACGTTCTAAGCAGTATGCTTAAATTATTCTGAAGTGTGATTCAATTAAAGTCGAGAAAAACATGTTCACAAAATATGTTTAACAGATACATGCAATTTCGCCCATTTTGCGTGATTGCAAAGAGATGGACAATTGCATTCAAATATATCGCACGTTATTTCATCGTTTGTGGTAATGAAATATACGAGACCAACAACCGAATTCTAATTAACATTTTGAAAGAAAATGACACGCACAAGTGTTTGATGGAATACAATTTATGTTTTAGTTTTGTATTTAAATGATACTTTCATTTACGTTAACTATATTTTGTTCCATACAATAGAAAGATAATTTTTCGCCTAATGATGCAGTATATGTGAAAGTCTATTACAAGTCTCGCCATAAACACTTGTATCATATAAATCAGCTCTTGTTGTATACAGTTATTTATCAAATGTTGCAAATTCAAAAAACCATTATAAAAATAATGGCTATACTACTACTGCTACCACTACTAATAATAATAATAATAATAATAATAATAATAATAATAATAATAATGATAAAATTGCGCAGGTTCCCTTTATTTACATGATAACACGGAAGCAACATTACGTTGAAAAGTTTAGAAACAGTCATCCTCGCGATCGTCAACCTGGTCTTCAAATTATATCTCCTTCGGGGCAAAAAGGTAGCCTTTAATAGTGGAATGTATGTTTTATTTCGTTTTGTTTAGGCACATCTGAAATGCAATCATTGCATTGCTCTTATACAATGAAAACGAATATCATAAGAGACACACATTCTTGTATAATTAAACATTTAAACAAAATAAACTGCAAGCTCTAATTAAATTGTTGTTTCAGCTACAATGCCTTTGTTCATTCTTGTTTGCTTTTGGGGGGTTTTGTTATATTTTTTAAATTCAGACATTGCAAAAGTACGGAAAAATATTTGTGACAAAATGACTAAGATGTAGCGACAAATAAAATTACTTTCTCAGCAGATTAGACACGTTGCCGAATAGTAGACACGTTAAATGCATTTGTCGCTGAATAGTAGCCTCTTGGCTTAGAGTTTAGATAACCTTCATGCATAGAAAGTTATAGCAAAATTGAGATTAATTTTTGGAGATCTGTACTGATATTTAGAACACGAAAATATATCAGCAGCAATAATAGCGTACGATGTATTGATTTTACGAGACTGGCCACAGTGGCGTTAGTACTAAATTTGCAATAACAATTATTTATAGGCAGCGATATAGGCTGAAATGTGATATATGTTCATTAGTGTTCAAGCTTTAATAAATTGAAAAGTTTTATTGACTGATAAAAGGGAATCTCATCAAGACAAAATTGGTTCAGTTCCTAAGAGGCTGCTCCTGGCCATTGTAAATTTAAATCGGTCATTGTGTAATTAATGGCATCAAATTGCCCATAACATTTGTAAAATGGATGTAGAGAAGTATCGCATGATTTTCTAAATTAAAGTAGTGCCCTATTTAACGTAATTTAAAATTGGGAGTTGGTTCATTAAATTTAGAGCTCTTTCAAGCGTAAATGTATTTGTTTAGGTAAAGGCAAGTTGTATAATTATGTCCTTTTCCTATAATATTACTTGCCCGTAAATTCTTTCCCTGCACTTTCAATGACAAGAGATGGTAAAATTATCCACATCAACTTATTATAAAAGTTTGATTTCTCATAAATCTTTTAAGAATAGTTATTGGTTTGAAATAATTAATTGAAGCACTTGTACATCCGAACATATTTTAAAATGTTTAACTGTTTCACGATGCGCCGCATACGGTGTGGTGATTCTCTGTCCACTGTTTGGATACACAACATATTTACTCTCCTGATTTTCTTAGAGTCGGTGGCGGTAATTTCAAACTCCCTTCGTTATTGGCGAATTTCTTGATAAGCCTCGTGTGCAGATATTTTGCAATTCATCCTGTTTTTGCACTGACCCATTCATTCATTTTCTCTATTCCAAATGGATGCAGATTGGATGCAGAATATGTGAAAACTCTAAGATGGTCTGCGAACTCCACGTTACTAATGGTTGCTAGTTCAGTATCCCTTTAAACATTGCCGAAAATAATACTGGACTCTTGTTGCTTTCAGTTTGAAACTAAACATAAGTATTTGAATAATACCCTCGTTTTATTGCCTATTCTCTAGAATTTTGATAGGTTTGGGAGATGCAAGTGATGTTAAAAAAGTAATTCCAGCATTTATAGACGTCTAAATAATATTGTCGCAAACTGATTAGTTGGAATTATACTTGATACATGCTTACGTTTTCCTTATGTGAAATCTTATTATAGTGAATTCCCTGTAACTGTGCGGATATTGATGCTAATGTAATGCAAGATGAAAATAAGTCTATAACAGTTGTAAAATGTCAACAACAGGGAGATAGAATGACAGTGAAACCATCGAGTTATTGCTGGCGTTATGTGGCATTTGTGGAACAGATTGCATGGCATGAAAGTCCAGTTTCACGACGAGCGAATACGATCCCATATCATAAAAAGAAAATGGGGATGGAGCTGAGTTGTTAGACAAAACGGAGGAACCATTGTGGGAAACGTGTAGATGCATGTATGCATCCATCCATAAAATTTAAAGGAAAGTTTCACTCTGATTTTGTTATTAAAAAGAACAAGCATTTGTCTAGGAATATATGATTCTACGCGTCCGTACGTGCTTTCGTAATGCCGATAAATGCTTCATACACCGATCAAGATATAAACTTCAAGCCTTGGGAAAAATTGAGGGTGGTGTGTAGATGGCACAAACACCGCACTTGCCCCAGTTGATTGCGGTAGGGTTCGCGTGTTTTGCAATAATGTAAAATAACTGTTCGGGATCCTAACCATGAGAATTCTTGTTCTTCTCTATTTTTGTGATTTCAACAAACTTTAATGTTCAGATAGTATGCGTCTCCATTATTGACTGAATCAAAATGAATATAAAGGAATTCTCGAAAAATAAAAGCAAACTCAATATTTCCAAAAGGATTGTGAATAGCTACAATAACTGTAGATCTATATTTCTAGCGGACACACTTGGAAGCGATGCGTGTAGTTCACATTCAAATTTTTTTTAGTCAACTTTAGCGCCACTGGAAACTCAAGTTTGTATTTTTGTTTTTTTTTTATTTAAATACCATATACAAATAGTACGTACGCCGTGTCTGATATTCCACTCGTTGTATGCAAGTCTTGTTTCCTTATGAAGTAAAATTTTACATCGTGGTGTGTATCTAAGCAATTGGTATTTAATGTTGTTGCCACCAGACACATGATCCAGAACGCACATATTTTGTGAGAGAGTGGGGAAAGACAGATGGCAGAAAGCTATTTTTTTGTGTGTGTGCAAACACTCGAGTTTTACAACCGTTCTATAATTAATATTACTAATCTTGAGCACCTTAAACTTACCTTTGGGTACGGACGTTCATCCGGAAGCAATATTCTTCAAATTCGTGCACCATAATTATGCCAAGTGTAAGACGAGAGATGTGTGCGTTAATCAAAGCAAGGAATGTACTAAAGGTTTCTGTATTCCACGTGAGGTTCTTCACTGTCAAACCCATGACTGTTCAAATTAATTGTGTTTGGAATTGTGTTAGGATTACTCCTAACAAACTGCACCGAAGCGGTTCTGCCGGCGCATGATGCGCCGGCAGATCCGAGTCTGTGCAGTTTGCAGTTGGACTCGACTTATAAGCGAAGATATACGGTATATTTAATAAGCTATCTTTTCTTTACCGTTACCACTACTGCAAGAATCTGTTGCGTTAAAATGCAGCCTTTCGCTCACCTATATTTAAACCTTGCTCAGTCTTCCCAATTGATCTGTATGTGGGATTCTTTCAGTCCGAAAACACGGTAATCAGCAAGCAATGCTGCTGACATTAAAAGTAATCTGGTCACCGAGCGTATAATGACTGCTGATCTGTTTTTCACCAGCTGACTTTTAATATAGCGTTTCTGAATACTTGTGAAGTTCTTACTTTAAGATGTTGATTCTTTCTGAGGATGACTGTATACAGTTTCTCTCAAATATTTTTGGTACAGATTCTTATGAGAATGCTTCTTCAGTTTAAAGTATTTCCTGTACCGGAAAAGCGTAACTTAGAAATAACTTAAGCTATCCAACAGTTCTCTATAATAAAGTCATTCTAGTTTTAGTTTTCAGATATAAAAAACAACGAGAGCAAATAAAGTAACGAATTAAAAAAAAAAAAAAGACCATTCCTAACCAAAAGTGGAAATAAGAAAGAAGAGTAAATCTTCATTTGTAGATCTTTGGTTTGCAGATATAATTTATTATGATATGACTGAAGTCCTTACTGTTCTTCTATTGTATATGATTTTTTGAGACAACTTTCATGCGTTTTACGTGTTTCCAATTTAAAATACAGATAAAATAAAAGCTAAATACGGGAAATGGTACAATTAACAAGCTGTATATTTCTTCAAACAGTGTTTAGAACCTAGGTCTTCGTAACGGTTCGTGTACAAGTTAAATGGTATTTATCTACATTGTTCACAATACTAATGATACAAACCTGCAATATCCTGTCGAGACTATATGGTAAATTTCTTGGTTAGGAGGCAGACACATACTGTGATCTATTTAAAGGGGCTGTACTGCATACATTTTCAAAAATTTGACTTTGCTTTCTTTTCCTTAGTTTCATTCGTAATGTCGAAACAGTTTTTGGAATTAAGCTGTGTTCAGTCTAATAAGGCAGAAATTCACATTTAAAGTCGGCCAAAGTTTCAACCTACATAGAGCCTTCCTCGTTTAAAAATGGAGCTTGACTTCGCTAATATGATCACATGACAAATCAAAATAGTTATATGAGGCGTAAGCAGCGTGAGAGCATGTTGATGCTTTCACATTAATTTATGTTATGAAAAAAGTAGTATGAAAGTGGGGATTGTCTTTATGTCCTCTTTGGGTCTCTTCCACCCGTTCCAGCCACTTTCTACATGACTTACGTAGTCCATAAGCAATCCATGGAGATTTATAGATTTTAATCCTGTACATACGTGACCCAGTCATCAGGGGAGTAGAGTCTACGACGGATGTCAGTGCCCCAAAGAGTTTCCTGAAAGGGTCAAACATCAGTTTGATACTACTTGGATTTTGTTGCATACGGTACCTATCTATACAGCCCAGGCAACTCACAATGGCAGCTGCTATTTCTGTCGATAACCAGGCGTATGTGTGGACATTGTTTTTATTCGTCTTTTACTTTTCATCAATCTGCACTGTTTCTTATTTGTGCTTGCAGTTGTCGGTGATTTTCCATTTCTGCCAGTACAATCTCACACGCTGCCGCACTGATTATTTCATCCTCGATTGCAACTGAATAAAGATTACTAATTGTACTGTGAATGACCTAAGCAGCTGCTAGGAATTCAGAATAGATGCGTACTCGTGAATGCAGTCGCATCGAAATTAATTTGCTAGCACCACAATAGACACCAGTTACTATTGATATAGTTCCGACAATAATTCAGATTGGTGCATTATAATGATTGCTATTCTCGTGCTTCCAGTCACACCAAGACCAACAGTCGCTACTGTTGCAAGACCACAAGTAGTATTTACGACCAAACACAAACGTTTGTACACAACGATCAGCGCGGTTTACTTGTTGATTTCATCTCGCAGCTGTTGTTCCGCTTTGAGGATCCATCATAATTCTTCTCTTAATAATACAATCGCAAATTATTTTATGACAAGCAGAACCTCTCAGGTTTCTTCATCATGGCCATGCGCAATAAGCGCACGCACTTCTAGCCAATTACCATCTCTTACTGGTACAATTGTCATACAATTATATAAAAAAAACCTCTGCCTCGGGAATACTTAAATATAAGGCGAATGTACGTTGTCGGGATCCAGTACCCTTTTCTTTTAAGAAACACACCGATTACGCCTGCAGATTTTGCATTTAATGATCGTCTTTGCCCAATAAATGTTACCAGAACAAGTGCATCCTTGCTGAATATCAGTCGGCCGGGTTCGTAATTTGGTAGCAGAGTCAATGTTGGTTTAATATAATTAACTGGAAACGTAACCGGAGTGGATACATCGGTGAATGCTGCTTTTCCTTTGTAGAAACAATCCCGGAGATGGTTTGCATCTGCTGCTGCAGTTAAAGATTGGGTGTTTCCACTTACACACGCGATGATTCCAAGCTGGCCTCGAGTTGGCATTGATACATCAGGATGGTTCCATCTATCACTTTCTACTTGGCCCTTAACAATATTCTACTTCAGTTTGTACGGGAGTCTGGTAACGCCGTTTTAGCGCAAATATTCATCGACAAGGGGAACGACATCATCATCGATGTTAACATCCGCTGCCAGCTGATCCAACCTCTGTCGGTGGTAAATTCCGCAACTCATGGCCGTGGTCAGATTCAATTACGTATATACCATGGTTACATCTAATCTTAAATACAAACACCAATGATGGTTATGTATGCTTCCAGATAAACTTTGAATGCTTCGAATTGAATTTAAGCCCGGCGACTAGTGATTTTGATATTGCATATGTGAAAAATCTAAAACAGTATCAGATTTATCGATAAGTGATAATGTTGACAATAAG
This sequence comes from Megalonaias nervosa, assembly GCA_016617855.1. NCBI lineage: Eukaryota > Metazoa > Mollusca > Bivalvia > Unionida > Unionidae > Megalonaias > Megalonaias nervosa. The sequence goes on from JAECUM010002128.1 coordinate 64,303, forward strand.
CCAAGATGCCGCTGATTATGTACTAACATTACCATTCTACTCACTCACCTTTACATCCAGTTATGATAAACAAGAATGATCCGGACGCACGTACCACGTGACGTTTAATCAAATCCATTTTCATCAATAGAACTGAAAATAAGTCGACCATTTCCTAAGGTGAACAAGTGTTTTCCTCTTCTTTTTGATTAATATTCCTGTAATTCCGCTCCCTAACTTTACTATACTCGGTGGTACGGGCGCGTTGTATTCTGTAATATTGGCAGTATCAACATAGTCTTCGATAAACGTGACCGACACTGCGCTGTTTCCGATTTCACCGGGTGTTAGTGAACTCAGATTATTTTAACCACAAAGTCGCCTTTCAACTTGACAATAATCTCTTGAACGTCCACGTTAGACGTTTTAGCTTTGCCCGATTGAGCTTCAAAAATCACAAGCTCATCTGGATCGACACCAACAACAACACGACAAGAAAATCATAAAAATCCGCTGTAATGGCTAATCGCCTCAGATTGTAGATCAAAGATACACCTCAACACGATGTCATCGGGCAGAGTTACGCCTATAAATGTTAATTGACGTTTTCTATAATGTTAAATATTCTTTAATGTGAAATCAGTATTTGCTAGCGGTGTTGGTGAACGCTACAGTGCATGCTACGCTTCAATGACAAGATTACTGAATATGGGACAATCCAACTTAGTTTGTACTGGGATAGTTGAATAAAATAGTTGTTGTTTTCCGTGTTTGGATAACTAATTTACAAGTCAAAATATTGAGGTGATACCACTTATGTAAACCAATCAGTGCAAGGTCCTGTTATCAAGTCCAGATTGACGATGCCCGTTTTTAGTATGCGTGCACCATCGATGCAAGTTCATGTCGCATGAAAACACCACGAGGTTGTCTGATTGTTTTTGCCACCACTACTAAATCACGATTGGTCAACGGACGGGTCAACGAGTTCAGGTACTTGTGAAATACTGTGTTTTTGAACGAACATACTCAGCCTCTGTCGTAGCTATAGCTGATGCAACATCAGGAGGGTAGTTTTCTTCATGCTAACCTCATATCACAAGGATTTCTACTTTTCTTGCACCTCTTGGTATTCGGATATTATGCAAATGTGCAATTGTTTTAGTTGCTGTACAGTGGTTTTATTTGTAATTGTTGTTGTTGTGGCAACCGGTGGTGATGATGATTTCAGTGCAATTATGAGTTTCAATAATTTAAGTATGTCTACCTTTCTCATACGATTTGATATGTATATTTCATGCTGATATGCGAGTTGTTTGAGCTGAGGTACAGTAGGCATGCTTATACAAGGGGGATGGCGTATCTAATTAAGCATTACGTCAATGACTTGTTTGATTTTTGTATTTTGTCAGGATCAGAAACTGCAATCACTTCAATCCTAGTTATTATTTCATTTATGTCTGTTTTATAGTTCTTTTTGTTGTATCTGTCTGTACAATCACAAGTGTTTGTGAAGTCACAAGTGTTTGTGCTGCCATTTTTTTTTTACGCGCCTGATAGTATTCGCTAGCAGATCCACAAGGTCAGTAAAGCTTGTTATGTGACCTGCCACCAGTGCCACACTTCAGACATGGCTGAGTGCCTGGACCATGGTATAAGACCACTGTGTGCGTTTTACAGTATTCGTAATGACATGTTCTGCTGCAAAGTTCGTATTTTCCAAGATAGACAGCCTTGCACCTATTACGTCCCTATGCCATAGGGCTATATATCCATACAGGCGAACGTTGTATCTAATTGGTGGAGAAACCGGCATTTCATGTTTTATTCTTTTATACGCCTCCAGTGGTATTTTATACAAAACCCTGTGGTGTCTGCCATTAACATGAAGCTGCAAATCAGCTCTTGTCAAATAATTAAGTAGCAAAATTCCTTTGCAGTGCTAGATAAAACATCTTTAAAAAAGTCCGCGTCAAGAACCTCAAATGACCCATTTCTGAGTAAAGCACCAACATAACTTTAGTCAGACTCAAATGTACCCAAAACTGTCAAACGTTTTGTAAAATGAGGCTGGTTTATGCTCGATGATAGCGTTCACGAATGTTCTCATATACTTGCGCTGCCTCCTCTGCATCGTGGTATATTGCTTTGTAAGACAAATAATGTTGACTAGTGAGTTCGGATGCCATACTTATATAAACTCCCGTTTGCTCAATTAGCCTGCCCTTAAACATCCTTATCACTCGCATCATCCAAAACTTTAATCGCTTCAAATGTAGTGGGCGAGTTATTTTTTCTTTTGCAACTGTACTTTTTCATTCACAATAATTGGCAGATTCATTTTAGTTTTCTTTGCCTTAAGAATCTGACCAAGTTTAATTTGTTCCAATTCTAAGGACACTCCCAGTTCATCCAATTTATCAATGTGTTTCGAATATGCTTCTGAGATACATAAAACATTTTTATGCCTAAATAAGAGTGATGTATTCAAGCGTTCTCAATTTATCCGTTACTCGTTTGATATTCCAATCATTTGGCACGTTAATGCCGCCATTTGAGACCTCCATAATTCAAAGTATGTGATTTTTGGATGAAACTGTATGTAGGTGACTTCATGGTATTTGTGTTAGCCGAGTTCCACAGGTTACTACAAGTTCGAAGCCTTCTGATGTCTACTAGATTGCTAGATATTCAATGTCTATTTATGTCTACTAGATTACTAGATATTCAAAGTCTATTGATGTCTACTAGATTACTAGATATTAAATGTCTATTTATGTCTACTAGATCACTAGATATTAAATGTCTATTTATGTCTACTAGATTACTAGATATTAAATGTCTATTGATGTCTACTAGATTACTAGATATTAAATGTCTATTGATGTCTACTAGATTACTAGATATTAAATGTCTATTTATGTCTACTAGATTACTAGATATTAAATGTCTGTTTATGTCTACTAGATTACTAGATATTCAAAGTCTATTGATGTCTACTAGATTACTAGATATTAAATGTCTATTTATGTCTACTAGATTACTAAATATTCAAAGTCTACTTATGTCTACTAGATTGCTAAATATTCAAAGTCTACTTATGTCTACTAGATTGCTAGATATTGTTAAAAAAGTCTACTGATGTCTACTAGATTACTAGATATTCAATGTCTATTTATGTCTACTAGATTACTAGATATTCAATGTCTATTTATGTCTACTAGATTACTAGATATTAAAAGTCTACTTATGTCTACTAGATTGCTAGATATTTTTTAAAAAAGTCTATTGATGTCTACTAGATTACTAGATATTAAAAGTCTACTGATGTCTACTAGATTGCTAGATATTCAAAGTCGATCGATATCTACTATATAACTAATTATTCAAAGTCTTCTGACGTTGGCAAACAGGAAAATTGGATTTCTTCCCTCAGGTGATACGTTTTTGATACTGAAAGTATTATCTATAGTATGGTACTAAACAGAAAAAAAACACTGATTTAGATGGAAATATTTTCACAAAACCTCACTTTCTCTTTCCAGGAACACCATGAATGTATTTTGTAAACATAAGCTAAACCCTTTATTTGGAAAGAGTGTAGATAAAGCTTAGGTCTAATGAGCGTAAATAGTAATTCTGCATGATAACAGTTACACTTCCGTCAGTGTAAGGTAAGTTCACATTGAATAGGGAAAATGTTTTTGGGTTATAGCAAATGAAGAATATGACCAGGCCTCAGCAGCTAAAGTGGCTTGAATAATGGCTGTTTGTCATTTCAAGTCCTAAATATGATATGAAACAAGAACAAGTATAAGGAACAATGAATATAAACTAAACTAAATTCATGACGCATGATACACTGTTGAATGCATCTGCAATCCATACAATGCACAGAAAAGAATGTTGAGAAAATCAACTGAATCGGGGTTTGACAGTAAAAGCTTCAGCATTTAGCAATATTAATGATATTTATATATAATATCCGGTTATGTAGATAGCATGTACTGCATCATTCACTCATTTAAACTTTGAAAGGATGAGAGTATACATGTATGTCTTCACTGCCCACATTAATTTCCAGAAACGATAACTTCAGCCTTTATATTGAATGTATATCCATTAATCCGTCATTAAAGTGAAATATCACTGCCATTTAAATTTGCTGTAAGCATCGACTGGAAATTATTTGATCATTAATAATCCAGCGTATGTATAATGGTTTTAAACGCCCTCGTTCTTTCATTTAAACTCACATTTTCTGTAGGGGTTGGAAGCGTCTAGCTCCATTATATCTTTTGTACAATCTTGTATTTCTTCCTTTCTCCTTAATCAAACTGGTAACGTCCGTCTTAGCGGATTTTCCACAAACACACGTCTTCTCCTGGGACATCTTCGATAATCTTAATTTTCCATGGAATCACGGAATTCTACGTTAACAGTCAATATTTGCCTAATATGTATACATTATTTATATGCGTAATTTACAGAATTCAAAAGCGTCGTCGACACGTTTCAAATCCAGACGTTCGACAAGTCTAAATTTTAGACATGTATTTTGTGGGGCAGGTAGATGTGTTTTTTTACAAGGACAACGCTCTTTCTTACTTTCCTGGAATTTTATATTTTTTCTTTATATTACGCAGTAGTTCTCTTGTAAGATTCCTTTAATGCATTGTTTTGTTTCTTTATTTAATTATATTTATTATGACTGTAGAAAATAGATTATTTTAAATATTGAATGTCCGAAGATCGATTTCCGCGCTATCTTTCTTTCTCGCTGTGTTGGTTGGTAAGGTAGCAGACTAATCGACCAACAGAGAAACATAAGAATAGATTGTTGGAATAGACAATAAAAAATATTATCTTAAGTCTGCAGAGACCCCCACCCCACACTCTCTCTCTCTCTCTCTCTCTCTCTCTCTCTCTCTCTCTCTCTCTCTCTCTCTCTCTCTCTCGCGCGCGCG